>PVIH01005599.1:0-121935 GCA_004025045.1 Sigmodon hispidus
AATTGAGAATCAATCTCCCCAAGGACCCAGCAATACCACTTCTGGGTATATACCCTAAAGAGGCACATTCACACTCCAAAGGTATTAGCTCAACTATGTTCATAGCAGCATTATTTGTAATAGCAAGAACCTGGAAACAACCTAGATGTCCCTCAACTGAAGAATGGATTAACAAACTGTGGTACATCTACACAGTGGAGTACTACTCAGCAGTAAGAAAAAATGATATCCTAAAATTCGCAGGCAAATGGATGGATTTGGAGAATATCCTCCTGAGTGAAGTATCACAAATTCAGAAAGATAAGCAGGGGATGTACTCACTCATTGGTGGTCTCTAAACAAACAAACAAGAAAAAAAAGCCAAGCATGCCCAAGCTGCAAACCACAACCACTGAAGAGCTTGGGATCAGAAACACCCTGGACTGACCCTTCAGACCCCACTCCAACTATAGGAACACTTGACTCACTCTTGAGGGAGGGGGGACAAAACTGGATTTGGCCAGGAGTGGAGACTGATCCAAACATTATTGGGTCAGTGGGACTATAGGACTGTCTACTCCCTGCCCAGGGAGGGGATGGGGAGTTGTGGAGACGAAAAATGACCTGATGTGGTGGGAGGGGGAAGGGACATTGAATAAGGATATACAGGAATGGAAAAAAAAATTCAGAGGGAAAGCTGAACACAAAGTAAATATATGTGTAGCAATCTTATTTGCATTATCACCCTTGATAAGTCATGCTTATGATTTTTATCCTCTTTATAGTTATTGTTAACTCTTCAGCATTTTAAATTCATTTTACTGTTTTTTGATAAATACAAAATAAAGAAAAAAATAAAGAAAAAAAGAAATTGTCTCTCAAATTCATTAGAATTTTGTCTACATTGGGATTTTTATTCTGCAATTAATAAAAAAATCCTCTACTTACTTTTTAAAATTCATGAACAAAACAACTGATCGGTTCCATATTGTCCTTGAGACATGAGAACTAATAAGTCTGCCAAGTGATTCAAACCCGGAAAATTAACCCAGAAAAGCAACTCTGAAGAATAACTGTAACTCATTAAAAATAAAAATGACTTTAATTTCTCTGTGTTTTTCTCAATTTATACAAATGATTATGATCTTTCTATATAAAACAGAATTAGGAGCAAAAGGATAAATTGTTACCTACTCTGAACATGCTCATCATATACTAAGAACATAGAAAATACGACAACTAAATAATAAAATGACACCTCAGACAGTGCTAGCTCAGGAAAGGACTCTAAGAAGTCTAAGGGATCAGAGAAGGTTTACAGGGAAAGAGAGAGTCAATGGTATGATGGGAAGAGAGCAGGGGAAGGGCAGTGGCAAAATTATAGTTATGAAGTTGCAACAAAATAATCTTATGCTTGGGCATTGGCACAACTTGAGGAACTGTATTAAGTGGCTGCAGCATTAGTTGAGAACTGTTGTCCTAGAATCTCACTGGAGTCAGCCACCAACGTGCACAAACCTAATGCAAATAATGTAAAAGTCTATTATAGACTTACTAACTTCAAAAATTATGCTAACAACTTGTAGCAAATTAAATAAGAATAGCCCCCCATGGGCTCATATATTTGAAAGCTTTGTCGTTCGGGAGTATCACTACCTTGACAGGGATTAGGAGGTGTATCATTGGAGTAAGTGTGGTCTTGTGGAAAGAAGTGTGTCACTGGGGGTGCCCTTTGGGGTTTCAAATGCTGAAACCAGGCCCAGTGTCTCTGTCTTCCTGTTGCCTGTGGATACTTATGTAGAATTATCAGCTACCTCTCCAGCATCACATCTTCCTGCTTGCTGTCATGCTTCCTAACATCATGATGATGCATTAAACCTCTGAACTGTAGCATGCCCCAATTAAATGCTTTCCTTTGTGTTGCTGTGATCATGGAGTCTCTTCACAGCAATAGAGCACTGATTAAGACACTATGTCTATCAAAACTACTCAACTCTTTGGTTTAAAATCTATACAAAAAAATAGTTGGGTGTGATACTGCACATCTGTAATCATAACACTCTGAAGGCAGAGGCTGGAGTGTTAACATAAGTTTAAGTCCAAACTAAGCTACATAACAAGTATGAGGCTAACCTCTGCTAAGTAGTGAGATTTTATCTCAAACGAACAAACAAACAAACAAACAAACAAAAAATCCACACAAAATTAAAGGTAGCAATAGCTAAATACTCACTTGTCCAAGAGTGACTTCACAGTCTCCTAAGAAGTCATCATCACTCAGCTCAATGGTTTTGTTGTCAATGTCATAAATTGCAAATTTCAGTTTCTGAACCACTTCAAAGTAGTAATCAATAATAAATGTCTTAGAAAATTTGGGATTCAAAGAATTCTTAATCCTTTCTGTCCGCTCAACCTATATTCACCCCAAAAAACAAAAGAAAAGTTTTTTTTCAGATCCAAGTACTTAGATTTTTTAACATCATTACATACTAATTATAGCTATACATAAACGTGAAGACTAAAGGAAGCTTCTCACTTAAAATTTGTATGTATGTGGGGACACACAGGTATATGACATGTATGAGGCCAGGAGATAATTTGCAGAGATCAGCTACAAACTGTAGAATCAGTTCTCTCCTACCATGTGGATTCTGGGGCTTAAACAGAAATTGTTTTGTTTAGCCATCTATTGGTTGAGTCATATAACTGGTCTATTTATCACTTATGAGAAACTGTGCTATCAAGGACAAACTTGTAGGAAAAAACACACTAACAGATAAGATGGAAAGGTGCTGTTGCTATTTGTTGATGTATACGGTGTTTCCCCTGCATGTGTATCTATGCACTCCAAGCCAGAGGGTGTCAGATCCCCAGGAATGGGAATTACAGGTAGTTAAGCTACCATGTGGGTACTGGGAATAGATCCCAGGTCATTTGGAAGATCAATCAGGGCTCTTAACCTCCTAGCCATCTCCCCAGTTCTATAGTATTATTTAACATATTAAAATAAACCCTTAACATTGTAAAAAAAAATGTGGACTGCTTTTCACCTAAATTATGTAATATTACCTCATACCACTGTTGACCACTCGTGCTCAAAAACAGTACACATAAAGGGTCTGACTTTGATGTTACATCCTTATCCAAAAGGCTGTCACAGGAAACATTTAGTTCCACCTTCGTGACACACTGGGCAGCCATGTCTTGAGCTGTGGAAGAACAAATGAGAAACAGTACCTTTAAGAAGCACATTCACTGTTAATAGAGATAGCTGAATTTCTAAGGAAAGCCTTCAGCAGGACTTACTTAGCAGCTCGGCTAGAATGAGACTGAAATTGGAGCCTGCAGCAGATCAGAGTGTTTAGTAGCTTACTCCAGAGATATTTTATTCTTCCAGTGAGTAAAGCTTGCTTATGATCTAGGAGTAAAATGTACCTTTCAAGATAGCAATTGATATAAATTAATCTGCTGATTGCACTATGTATTACCAAATATACTGTCAAACTGTCCTGTTCTGTTTAGAGCTGACTCTTACAACAAGCTCTCAATTTTAAGCTTGTTCATCAAGTGTCTCCTGAAACCCTCTCCTCGGACAGGTTGATCTCTCACCCCAGTGACAGGGAGAAAAGAGGAAAGTAAATGCCCTCTGGTATTAAAAAAACCCCATCCTTACAAGCCTTTACCTACAGAGTTACTGTGTTTATCCTACAGTATATATATATAAAACGTTGGTGAGGATGAGAAGCCAAAGGCTTACATGGAGATATTCTTCCTGGACTTTCAACTAGAAAGGCCACCATGATAGGTTCTGTAGGGCTTCACTACTCATTTCTGATAGATGTTGTAAATGTCCAGATTGATGATGTTTTGCTATTTGCCTGGGGTTTTGTTGTTGTTTAATCTATGTGGTTTAAAGTGCAACGTGGGCATTATCTAGATGATAATAATGAGAATGCTCCACAAGTAGCATTCAGCAAACTAGTGTGCATGGTTTGCCATGGCTTGCCAAAAATTACCAGTTAGTCTAACTTCCACAGCTTTAACCACCAAATAAAATACATTAACAGGGCTAGGGGTGGGGGCTAGCCTTGAGAAAGTATGCATAGCCTGCTTGTTGGCACATGCCTGAAATTGAAGCACTTGGTAGACAAAAGCAAGCAGATAGATCTTTTAAGTTGAAGGCCAGTCTGAGTTTCAGGACAGCCAGAGCTTTATGTAGGGAGACCCCATCTGGAAAAAAAATCCATAAAATGGAAGGGTAGGAAAGGCTTGAATACATGAGATGCTTTCCTCCACAGTATCACGAAGAGGACAATTCTGCACTGGATGTCAACAGAGCCAGCTGTATAGCATGATTTAAGAGTTCATTCTGGGCTAAAAAGGCACTTCCCAACATCCTTTGCATTTGGAGTGCTCAGTATTGTCTACTTTTGGAATTTAGCTGAGCTGCTAGACCAACAGGAGTAAGTCCACTCAGCATCATGTTTAATATTTAAAATGGCAGTAGCTTTTATGTGCTGTATGAAATGCCTCATCAAGCACAAGAAAAAAGGACGGTAAGAACCTTCGGCAATTTCAAAACACTCAACAACCTTCAACACATGATAAAAATCAATATTAGTAGCAGTTCACCTTCACCTGAGAACTACTTCTGAAAAAAAAATGACAATTCTCTCAAATCTCCAATTTGCTTCCTATCTTCTCTGCCTATAGATATTATAAAATAAATGAATGAATGAATAAATAAATAAATAAAACTACTGCAACATTTACAAAAATCACACTTAATTCTGATGGTTTGGATTTTGCTTGGTTTTATGTCATTTTTACATGTATCAGAACAGTTCAGTTCTATAATATTAACATTACATAGAAAGGACAGGAGGGGCGAAAGTTACAGAAGCTGGTCAACCTGGGCTAAGTAATAAACACACACACACAGAACACTTACCCTAAGGTTACCATCCTAATAAACACCAGACCATAGCTACAACTCAAGATATTTTATCTTCTGACAAAATGCTTCCCAAGCAAAAACAGTCCCTCTAGTTAATATTTGCTTGGTATAATAGTAATATTATTTGATTATGTAATTGTTAGAATGTCAAATAAAATATCATGACACAAATTAACAGTGAAACAGGATCTTATAAATTATAAGGTTAATATTCAGGTTGTAATTGTCAGCATCTTTCTTCAACAACTGTAACCAGAATAACAGCAGCTTGTCAGGGAGTGGAAGTAATAGGGTGGCTTATGTTACAGAGCAGTTCCCCTTTGAGATAGTCCATTAGTCTGTTGGCTGCTTAATGCTAAGAAAGGCTTTTCTACTTTCCATTTTATTTTTTATTGATATGGGAGTGTTTTATTTACTTATCTAAGAGGATTAAATGCATGCTGTGCCCGTAAAAGCCAGAAGACAGTATCAGTACCCTTGGATACGGAATTAGAAGCTTCTGACCATCATGTGGGTGCTTAGAACCAAATCTAGGTCCTCTGTAAGAGCAGCCAGTGTTCTTAACCATTGAGCAACCTCTCGGGCACCGTTTCTCTGTTCTAGGGCATGTCCACCTTTTCATGTCTACCATGCATGTATGTACTGCCGGACCATCTTAGAACAGCAAAATTTACTCTCAGAAATTTTCAGTCAGCTTTCCATACCTGTTGACAAAATACTTGAGAAAATTGAACTTTAAAAGGAAGGGGATGTTTTGGCTCTAGTCTGGTGGGGTTTTTGTTTGCTTGCTTGCTTGGGGTGTGTGTGTGTGTTTGTGTGTGTGTGTGTGTGTGTGTGTGTGTGTGTGTGTGATGGCAGAAACAACTAGCAGAAGAATACTGTTCATGCAATGGCTTCCAGGGAACAAAAAGAAAAGTGAACCGGAGAAACAGGTCAGTTGGTAGGCAGGAATGCCTCAGTTCCAGCTCCAGAAAGCACCTAAAAAAGCAAAGCACAGTAATGCTAGTTTGTAACACTAGTGCTATAAGATGGACTTCTGGACCTCACTGATCAGCCAGTTCAGTTACCTAGCCTATTCTGCATGTTCCAGGTCAGTGACAGAGCATCTATCAAACTAAGGCAGATAGCACCTGAGGAAAGAAAATACCTAAGGATGGCTTCTGGCTTCTAGGCATATCATGCATGAGCACCTGAACATGCACACACATGTATACAACCCCATTAGCTATGAAATTAATAAATATATAAGTCTTTCAAGAGGCAGAAGTAGACATATCTCTGTGAGACCAGCCTGATCTACATAGTGAGTTCCAGGACAGACAGGTCTCACTCTCCATAGTGAGACCCTGTCTGAAAAACAAAAACAATAAAGTAAATAAATAAACAAAGATATAAACCCATTCTAACCTAACCAACCACCCACTAAAGTTTCACCTCTGTCCTAAGGACCAAGCCTCTAACATGAGATCTTGGAGGACATTTAAAGTCCAAACAATACTTACTGCACTTAAAAGCCAGATTCTGGCTATGGGTATAGCTTAGTGGTAGAGTGCATTTTCTATACACCCGAGGCCCCCAGAATTCAAATAAAAAAATAAACAAGCAAGCAACCAGACTCTGAGACTTAAAGTCTTAAAATAAAAGAACTTAAAACTAGGTGTGATGACACAGCCTGTATCACTACTTAGGAAACAGATGTTAAGACATGAGTTCAAGGGCAGCCTCCAGTACATATTAAGTTTAAGTCTAGCCTGGTGTACATAAGACCTTGTCTTGAAACTTAAATTGTAAAGGGAAAAGAAAAAAGAAAAGAATTGAATTTCATAAGAAAATAGTGGCACTAGAGGTTATTTTTATTTGGCTGATGTTTCTATCCTTGCCTCAGATATGAGAAATGAAAAATGAGGAATGTCAAGTATAAAATCACCCAAGGTAGAAAAAAATTATTATATATTGCACAAAAACTATGGGGACATTTACACACTTTCTGATTCAAGAATATTCATTTTATAACTGATTGTCACACACATCACAGCTGTTTTTAACTTCCTGGCAAACCCTATTTCATTTCTCGATCATTAATATTTAATAACATTATTATTCATTCAGTACTCATTCATCAAATTCCTACAAATTATCTGTCCTGTGCCAGGCATTATTCTGAGCTGTTGAGGAACCAACACTGACCAAAACAGACTCTTGAACTAATGTACTAATGTGATTACACTATACAGAGAAAGATAAACTAGCTAAGTAAAATTAACAGCAGGTTACCTGGTAGTAATGCTAAGAAGAAAGTGAAGGAGGAGGAAAGAAAAACAAATATTGTAGGTGAGCTGAACCTTTTAAATAGTTTGCAAATTTCTTTAAAAAAAAAAAAATCTGATTGGCCTACGGCCAGGCATATAAATAGCTAACTCTTTGCTCTTAAACTAACCCATTATTCTTATCTTCTTTAGCCATTTGGCTGGGTACCTTTTCTCAGCAGCATTTCAATTTCTTTCTTCTGCATTTCCTGGCATCTCTTTGGTTTCATGGTTTTTATTAAACCATTAAGCGGGACAATTATTTACAATGTAAAAACATAATCACATAGGAGATGGAGGGCAGAGTCAGAAGAGACACAATCCAACTGCCAAAGAAGCAACGTGAGCAACACAGGTGAGCCACGGGCCACATGGCAAGACAGATAAATGGAAGTGGGTTGAATTAACATGAAAGAGCTGGCTAGCAATATGTCTGAGAGATAGTCCAAGCAGGATGTCTGTGTGTTTCATTGGGACTTTGGGATTGCAGTTCCAGATAAGCAGTGGTGGGCAGATCTGGACTGTGGGGCTAGGCAGTCTGGAACTGCAGGTCTCTGGGTCAGGATCTCTGGCTGGATGGGGCTAAAGAAACTCATGTTACAGAAGAGCTAAAACCTCTGTGGT
The DNA here is from genome assembly GCA_004025045.1 of Sigmodon hispidus. Classification (NCBI taxonomy): domain Eukaryota; kingdom Metazoa; phylum Chordata; class Mammalia; order Rodentia; family Cricetidae; genus Sigmodon; species Sigmodon hispidus. Next base: position 7,867 of record PVIH01005599.1, read on the forward strand.
TAGATTGCAAAAGATCATGTCTCCTATTCTTTTGGCAGTTTTCTACTCTCTATCTGTCTCTCACACATGCCTCTTTTCTATTCTGATAGAGCACTTTAAAGACATTCACATGGTTCTGGCCCTATAGATACTGAGGAAGTAAGAACAATGTCCCGAAAGGGACCGAATTCTGCCAACAACCACTAAGTGAACCTAGATATAAATGCCATCTGAGTCACACCTCAACATACCAGCAAACTACAATGACAATACCATAAGGAAATATTTGTTTAAATTTTCACTTCCTTAAAAAAAAAAAAAAAATTCCAAACCTAGGGCAGTGGCATGGCACATGCCTTTTAATCTCAGCACTTGGGAGGGAGACACAGACAGAGTTCTGTGAGCTGGAGACTTGTCTGCTCTACAGAACAGCTAAGTCTACATGGGAGTGGGGGGAAGCAGGGCAATGGTGGCACTCCTTTAATCCCAGCACTCAGGAGCTAGAGGACAGCCAGGGCTACACGGAGAAACCCTGTTTCAAACAAATAAACAAAACTAAAAAAAAAAAAAAAAAAATGAAGAAAGAAAGAAAAAACAAACAGAGCAAACAGTAAAACAAAGCCACTAAAGTAGTATGGTAACACTTAAACTGCAATCACATTGTTGCTTTGGCAATTTTTACAGGAACTAGATATAATACATCTATTTCATAAGACTATATTTCAAAGTGTTTTACTAAAATGACTGTAATAGTCCTTTCTCATGGAGAAACTACTAATGTACTATCTACCTAACACAAACTGGTAAGTGGGACCACAACACTGACTAACTTTCATGTCTTTTTAAAGGCTATGATTTCATTTAGCTAACCTGTTACATATATAAAAGGAAGAAAAAAAAGCCACTCCGAAAATATCCCGCTCCCAGCCTTCTTCAAATACATTTAAACCAGAATATAACATAGCTACAGCTATGGTTTAAACATAGTTATCAGAATCTTATCAAAATGTGTATATAAGTTCAATTGGTTATCAGTATGAGAAAATATTAAATAAAGCCTATAATAAATGTTAAACTATTTCTTGACAACGATTAACAAATTGTTTACAAGTCTTCTACCTCATTCATTTCAGTTTCAACCCAGACATAAGTACTTACCAGACAAATTTAAGAACATAAAGGAAAACACTAGAAAGACATTAGACAGCAGGACAAAGGTAACAGAAAGGACTTGACAGCAAATGGCTTAGACTCCTCAAGAGCCCAAGAACTAATGGAAGTGGTATTGATTCTTACTAAAAGATCCATCACAGAGATCATCCCTTGATATAGAATATATAAAGGTCAAAGTATCATGAAATCATTTTTGGCTGTAAACATTTTCCTTCTTGACTGGCTGCCAAACATACTTATATCACTGATAAAAGAAATTTTTAGAAAGGAGATAATTTAACAATAACAGATAAAACCCAGGGACAGCAACAGAAGATGGCAAGAAACACTATGCACAAAAGCACATGAAAAATTGACAGAGCATAGGAACAATATGAACTGGATGCCTGAGCAAATGATGCAGAAGAAATTCCATTGTAGAGAATGTTAATAAATATTTTTATTTAATTTTAAATGTTTATTGCAGTGTTGGAGGACTAAGCCCAAGGCTTCTAGCTTGCTAGACAAGTTCCCTTCAACTGAGCCACATCACCAGCCCCATAAAATATCTTAAAATATGTAATTGCTAGCTTTCTTACATGTAGTTATTTTATAGATCACTGTCTATAAATGTTCACGGTTCTAAGTAAAATTAGAAGTGATGATCATTTAGTAACACCCCTTTAGAAGTGACGGATTCTTTTGTTCCCCCAGCTCTAGAACCAGAGCTTTTAAGGCTAGATCAGAAGAGATTCTGAAAGAGAATACTTCATTATCTTTCTGTGTTGGGCAACTTTTAATCTGTAAAAGCCAGAAATTCAGTTTTGCCTCAGTAAAAGAGCTTCTGTATGGTTCTGTTGCCAAAAGAAACTACCTTTGTAAAGAATTTTCACAAAGGCAAAAAACACCTCAAACCAACCAAACAAACAAACAAATGACCTTGAAAAGCAGAATCCCGACAATCCATTACAGTCACTAAAACTACTATCATATGCCATCTGTTCTCAGTTCTCCTTTTCTAAGCTTTGCTGTTTCCCTCTACCTATGTTCAGGGCCAAAACAGGCTTTATTTGGATATAACTGGCTGATACCAAAATGTGTGAGAGTATAATTTATCATTATCTGTATACCAGACACCTTGATGAATACTTTACGAATATTTTACTTAATCTTCGCAACTCTACGTCATAGCAGTGCTGTATTTATTTTACAAATGTAGAAACACGCCTTAAAGAATTATGTGTCATACCCAAACGTTAGACAGCTACTACCACACCTCAGAACATACCTGAAACTAGACAGATAACATATTCATGAAATCATGCTTGTTTGCACTAGTAAATCTTATACTATAAAACTATAAAACTGGTATCTCAACCTAATGCGATTACTTGACACAAATACAGTTATGAAATTAAGTCAGTCCCCGTTTCCTGAAGAATGAAAAAGTTAATAGCACCATTTAAACTGTGAGCTAACATGTATAAAAACTATCTAGGATAGTGAGTGTGGATCACTGCAGTCACTGCTATTTTTAATCCCGCCCTACCCTTTATTTATTTGATTATTCTGAGGGGGTCACAAACGAGTAACAGAAAGAAACAAAAGTTGGAGATCACCGGCAAGTGCATTAGGTCCAATACTAACGGTCACTTTGCTCCTTCAAGTTCTGACTGAAAAACAAATGCCACTGCCCTTCCTCCACGCCCCGTGGCAGTGAGCCTGAAGAAGCACTGGGAGAACTTTCAAAGCCCGTGCAGGTGCAGAAGCTGCTAGGACTTCACGCAGTCCTAGCTTTGCACCGAATTCAGTATCAACTTTGCCCAAACCGTACAGCCTCTCCTCACCATTCCCTCACCGACCGGTTCGTCTGGTTCACCAATCTTTGCCCGCTGAGCGGGGCCGAGATTTCGGGGTATGTAACCCTCGCCCCACCCTGCCCTTCCCCGGAGCCCCGCGGATCACTGGCTCCGCCGTCCAGGTGCGCGAGCTGCAGGCCCAGGAGGCGCTCGCGGCCCAAGGCTGACCCCGAGCCCCGAGCCTCGACTGCCCGCGAACCCGGCACGCGAAGCCTGGGAGCCCCCAGAGTGGACACCGGAAACACGCCCAGCATTTCCAAAGCCGGGGGCCCGAGCGGCGCGAAGCCTGCTGGCGCTAATTCGCTCTGCTAAGAACAGCCCGCTCCCCGGGAGGCTGCAGGCTTGGGCTGGGCACACAGCTCCTGAGCTGGGGAAAGTCACGCACTCACATGTGAAGTCGCCAATGAAGCCAACTGAAGGTGGAGACCCCGCAGAGAGCACCAGGGTTTCCAGGATAGCAAGGGCTTTACTGGAACCTGAGGGCTGGCCCGCAGAGGGGTGGGGCTCGTGGGCGGAGTCCTGGCTGCTCCGGGGACCAAGGCGGAGCTTGTGGGTGGGACTAAAATGAAGTTTTGCTTTTGGTAGAGCCTTACATTCCCCCCACCCCCGCCGCTATTTCACTCCAATTTTCTTTCTGAGCACTCTGCCCACTGACTTCCCTCAAAACTCATTGTTGACTTTAGGCATTAAATCTGGGGGGCTCGGATGTTAAGGGCACTTGCTTTTGCAGAGTTCCCAGTTTGTGGCTCACAAACATCTGGAACTTCTAGAGATCTGATGTCCTCTTCTGACCTCCAAAGGCAGCAGGCATCTTTATACATACATGCAGGCAAAACACTCAAATCTTAAAAGAAGAAAACAGATCTGGACATAGAAAATTTTAAGAATGAAATGCCAAGTCTTAACTATGTTCCCATAGAGTGGTTTCCTTGTGCACACTCCCTAAGTCATTTTACATGCTTAATTTTATTTAAGCATCACGAAAGCATTATAATGTGTTTAGTGTATGTACCGTTTCATAAATGAGAAAGGTACAAGTGAATGACATCGTGGTAGATAAATAGTTGTTCTGTTTGCCTAAAGTCATCAGACTGTACTAATCTCAAAAAACCTATAATGATGGGGGCTCAATGTCTCATTTTCTACTGCATAGGAATTTAAAACTTCTGCACAATAATGGGATAAAAATAAACAGAGGAAAAAAAGAACAGTAGTTACCACAAACCTGGGAAAGGTTAGTTCACTGAAACTGATGACAAAAAGGGGGTGGGAGGAAGCACTTAAAAGAAATAGCCAAAGAATGGAATACGATGTAGGCTACCAGAGGAGAAAAGTAATTTCAGTCTTATCCAGCAGTGAGCCCTGTAAGCAAGAGTAGTGGCCAGCCTGGAAAGACAGGCCCACTAGGCAAGAGTGGTAGGAGTATCATGGACTAACCAACCACTTTCTGTTTGGATTCAAGTTCCACTCCACAAGATGAAACTCACACCTGGCACTATGGTCAAGGAAAGAAGTACAGCTAGACAGGTCATCGGCCCTGGATGGGAACCTAGTACTATAAATGGACAGAGTATTAGCCCAACTCCTAATGACTTATTGCTAAACCCATAGATTAATGCTCCTCTCAACTTTCAGCAGAGAAGCTTCTATTTAACACAGTCCCACAAATAATCAAAGCACAGAGAGTAAGAGATTAAGGAAAGCTCAACCCTAAATGTGATTTGTATCATACATACCCCACCTCCTCCTCCCAAGACCCAGCAGTGATCATTAAAGAAGGCAAAAAGGGAAGAATGTAAGATCCGGGGTCAGTGAGTACCTACAAGGAAACTGTTTTCTGGACGATTTCACACATGAACTAACAGAAATTGTGACACCATGCAAAGGACCTGCAAAAGCTGAAGTTACACAAAATCTCAGCAGGGAGAGGAGAGGAGCAATAGGCATGAAGTCTCACTTTCTGGGCTGAGGCAATATATATTGGCAACTGATAACTGCCAGGAGAAGGAGAGTTAGTTTCTGTTAAGGTTGCCCATACTCCCCTTTAGTCTACTTTCAACACAAAAGGATCCAACATAAAATGGAAATTAGATCTGAGCTCATCACACAAAGAAAAGATTCAAAATTCTTACAGTGTCAATGAGAAGCTACACTTCAGGCCACCTACCTTGTCACTGATCTTTATCTCTTACTTCCTCTTTGCTTGCTGGTCATGAAAATTTCTATTTGCCTTTCCAGAGCAGGACTTTGTGTCTCTATTTTACTCTCCACAAAATGTTTTGTCCTTAGAGAGCTTCATGACTCCCTTCTTTGGATATTAATTCAAACGTTCTGAGTGAGGTTTATTCCTGGCCATTATCTAATTTATGATTGCAATGTTTGGCTGAGGTAGCTGCACAGTTATAAAGTACTAAGTGCCCAGCATGAAGAATACTTATCACTTAAAGGAAAAACATAGAAATAAAATAAAATTGCAATTCCTCACAGAAATATATTTATAGGTCTTTCTTCCTCTTCTTCCTAGTTAGCATTTATCAGCATAAAGTATTTTATAACTGTTTTTACTTTTCTTGTTACTAGAAGAGTAGGAAGCATATTACACGAATGAAAAAACAAAAAAGACATTACACTCCTAGTTCCTAGGTTTGGTTGAAGGAGAAGGATAATTGTAGATATAATAAGGCTGTGAAGAGCACAGCCAGAGGCATCTGGAAGTGTGAAGACTGGACAGGGCCATGAGAGGAGGGGAGTGTGGAGGAGGAAAAGAGTAAAAGAGAAAAAACAGAAGCCAAAAGGCAAGGAGTAAGCCAGGAGTGCAAGAAAGGGGAGGGGCCAAAATAGCTAAATTATATTGGGAAGAGAAGCTGGGAACAGAGGTGCATCTCAGTCCCTGGGCTGTAGTGTTTAGGGTACAAGGAAGCGTATACCAGCCAGGATGACCTTGTAACAAATACTTGTTAAGAATCTGGTGGCTAGAGTCTGTTTTGATATGTTAAATAGACACTTCTGTTAGTCATTTGTCTGGAGTTTGAGACCTAACATTATATATATATATTCAGTTCCTCCAAAATACTCCAGAAAAACAAGCACAAAAGTAAAAGTGAAATTGAAAATATATTTAGCAAAAATCAAGAGACATTTCTTTAAGACAGTCTGAGGATGGAAAAAAAAACATTATGACCATATGAGGAAAGGAAGAAAGTACCTGGTAGTGGAATATGATGTGGAATATTGGCAAAGTAAATATCATGTAGTGAAGCCTGCGGCTCACTGTAGAATCAATGAGACAGTGGGACTAACACCTCCAGAGATGCATGTGGTATAGGGGGAGGAGGAGAGGGGCCAGGGAATGAAGCCAAAAAGACATGGAAAAAAATTGCAGATAGTGTAGTTTCTATGTGCCAGGATAGTATATCAGTTACAAACTTAAGAAAGAAATAAGATTCTGATCTACCTTTTATTTCCTTTTCTTACAGGGCCAGGGATCAAACCCAAGCTTTATGTTAGCATTCTACCACCAAGCTATAGTATCAGCTCTTTAAATCTGTTTCTTGAGCAGATTGCATCCTAGGGATTATAGCTCTTTCATACAAAGTCTTGGGTTCAAAACCATGCACAAAAATAACCCTATCTTGCCAATAACAGAACAAAATTATATCAAAAGCCTCAGAATGCAAAGGGATGGAAAGGATATCTCATATAACATTTCTGCCAAAAAAGCAAAACAGTAACAACAAAACATTAACTGGAGTTGACTTGAAGAAAATAGGTAGTGCAGGAGATTGAACCTATGATTCCATTCAGATGAGGCAAGCCATATTCCTAGTCTCTAAACTGATGATGCCTAACTTTAGAAAACCAAGTAAGGTTGCCAGAAAAGATGCTGAGCTAAATCTGAATTTCAGGTAAACAAGTTTTTCAGCATAAGTATAACCAATGAAATATATGATTGGTGAGGCTGTGCAAGCAGCTAAGTTATAGTGTCCTTGCCTAACATGCACAAGGCCCTGTGTTTATTCACAAAAACACAAGTAAACCCAGAACTCATTGTACCTGAGATATTAGAAATGAAATTTCAGCATGAGCATGGTGTATAAACATATTATTTAGCAATATATATCTTTACTGTAAAGTAGTTCCTTCTGTGGAAATGACTAGGAATCAGTAGAAGTTGAGAAGGATATACATATTTTCAGTAGGATGTACTTTTTATCATTTATTTAACCTGAAAGTTGACAAAATTATATATATTTAATAAATAGGTCATGATGTTGTGGCATATATATATAAGTATGCTATTATCATTAAAAAATATAATCTCCCAGACAACTAGAGACCAATATAATAAAGTGTGAAATAAGAACTAGAATGTGAGGACTGAAGAGATTGCTCAGTAGTTACCTATTGTAACTTCAGTTTCAACTCTAGAGATTCTGTTCTCTCTCTCTCTCTCTCTCTCTCTCTCTCTCTCTCTCTCTCTCTCTCACACACACACACACACACACACACACACACAAACAGAATGTGTCTTGTAGATTTGACACATTTTAGCAAAATCTTGCAATCATATTTCTTCATTATCACTGATATGAGCATGTTATAAGTGTCTTATGTCTTTGTAGCTGAGAAACCTGGTCTGAACACTAGCTCTATCCATTTTTTCATGGGCATGAGTGACTCTGGGGAATTCAAATTTGTGCTAACGTTCTCTTCACTTATAAACGCTCCTCACTTATAAAATGCAAATATGACCTACTCTTAATGATGATTAAATGACACAAAATGTTCCAGCACTGCATAGCACCTTTAGCAATCAGGCATCTAAACAATTTAAAGCAAAAAATGTAAATTAAATTATAATTTTAGTTTTTGACATCTCTAGGATATAACCAGCAACCAGTCAGGAAAGCACTGGGATATATATTTTTTTTTAAATGCAGGGTCTAATAGTCATATCTCGTATTTCAGGCTATACTGCTATTAACTGAGTAGCCTAGGCTATCCTTAAATTCAAGATAATAGTGCTGGAATTAATTATAATAATCATTTTTTTTGAGACAGGGTCTTCTGAATTTTAGGCTAGCATCCAACTCATTATATAGCTAAAGATGGCCTTCAACTCCTAGTTATACATCTACCTCTCTAGTGCTGGAATTTTAGGCATGTGGTGCCACTCCAGTCTTATGCAAAACTGAGAACTGAACCCAGGACTTCACCCAAGGTAGGCAAGCCCTCTGAAAGTCTGGCCATGGTAAGATTCCTCCTCTTCCTAGTATTTGACTCAGACCCAGCTGGGCTTTGCTTTCCCTATTTTCTCAGTTGGTTCCCCAACTTTAGTTCCCACCACCCCCAGCCTCTGAATTTTTCCAGTCCCTTATGTGGGACCATAACATTCATTCAAGCATTTATTTCCAAAAAGGACCACAAGTCCCAGGATTCACTTTACTTTTGAAGACTTTGGAGAATTATTTCCAAAAACTGCTTTTAATCCCCTTCTTTCATGCATACGTTACTGGGTTTATTTCAGACTTTCAGTTCTGCTCTGTTACTTTGACCCAAACTTAGGAAAGCTCCCGCGGCGACAGAGCCAAAAAAGGGATCTCTCACACTTGATTGACGTCTCCTCCCCACCCCACCCCGTGTCGGGCTATTTCCGGTCTTTGGAACCCTAGGCCCGGAAGCCACCACAGAGGTGCATGCCCGGAAGCTTGAGAAGGACGTTCCTAACCTTTCGCTCCGCCTCGTTTGAGCGAGTCCTCTGTCAGCGTTAGGTCGGGCTAGTGAGCTGTCAGTCATGGCGCTGTCCTCGTGGCTATGTAGCCTTCTTCCTCTGCGGCGCGGAACCAACCAGATCATCTGTCAGCTGGCCAGGACCTGGGGCAGCCGTGGGCACTGTGGCGCCCGGGGACTCCTGGGCTCCGAGGTAACCCGCTGTCCTGGTCCTGCCCTCTCCTTCTGAGCATTGCGGGTGTCCCCATCTAGGTCTGGTCTCTGACAGCTAGCCTTGGGCCAGAGGTGTGTTTCCTCCCTGCCCTTCCTCTCCGAAAATAGAAGCAAGCGGAAGGTGAAAGAACTTTGACCGAGGAGAAAGTCGCTTGTTGCCAAGCCGCTGGGGTTACAGTTATTACCACAGACAGCCCAGCCTGATGGCTCAATGCTGTAGTTGCCAGAGGGTCGGCTTGTGATAGATAGCTTTTTTGTTTGTTTGTGTGTTTGTTTGTTTTTTTAAAAAGAAAAAAAAGAAAGAAGCTCCTGCCTAGCACCAGGGAGCAATAAATAAATAAATAAATAAATAAATAAATAAATAAATAAATGCTTGTGCTGTAGCTTTGAAATTTTCAATAAGTAAGAATTTTTTTAAAAAGTAACTATCCTTGAGTTTCTTGCTTTCTACACACGCTGTCTGGAATTTTTTAAAATTGTCTCATTTCTGACATTTTTATTAGACTGGACATAACCGTCTTTATTATTAAATAGATGGCATTGGTCCCTAAAATATATTTAATTATTTTATTATTTTAAGCCCTAAAAGATGCCCTTAAATGCCTGCTTAATACAAATACTTATTATCATTGGTGTGTGTAGGTTAGGAATCTCGGTATGGGTTAATTGAGTGTTTAGTGTAAGATCTCTCGTGAGGTTAAATCAGGCTTTCAGCTGTTGACGTTTCATTTAAAATATCAGGATTTTGTTTTGTGGTTGTGTGTGTTTGCTTATTTTGACAGGGCCTCCCTAATGGCTAAGGTGAGCATTGAATTTAATGTATAGAAGCCCTGGTGGTTTTCTGGCCTTAGCCTTCTTTCTTGAGTGCTGGTATTTCAGGTGTGAAAGGTAAACCAAAAACTTTCCTTCCTTGTTACTTTTTTTTTTAAAAAAATTTAATTTATGTGTAGGGGTGTTTTTCCTGCATGTATATCTGTGCACCAAATGCATGCCTAGTGTAGATAGATGGAGGCCAGAAAAGGGCATCAGATCTCCTGATCATGGGGAACTGGAATTATTAATTCTCCATGGGAACTGGGAATTGATTTGGTTCCTCAAGAAGAGCAGTCAGTGCTCTTAACCACTGAGTTGTCTCTGTAGCTTCTCTTTTGTTTGTTTGTTTTTTGAAAGTTTAGTTTCTGAGGATAGAAAAAGGAAGTTCTGCTTCCACACTTTCATATGACAGTAGGCAGTTATTTTCTCCACAAGGAAATATTACACCCACAGTACATGTAAAGGAAAATATCACACAATGGATAAATTGTCGTGTGTGTGTGTGTGTGTGTGTGTGTGTGTGTGTGTGTGTGTGTGTGTGTGTGTGTGTCCTGGCTGTCCTGTAACTAGTTTTTGTAGACCAGGGAGGCCTTGAACCCACAGAATTTAACCTACTTGTGCCACCAAAGTGCCACCCAAGTACCATCCAAGTACCAGGATTAAAGGTGTGTACCACCAAGCCCTGGGCTAAATTGTCTCTGATAACCAGATTCAGAAAACCTTATAAACTGGTCTGCTTGATCCTCTGACCCACTGTGGAAAGATAGAACTTAGTCCCCCAAATTGTTCTCTGACCTCTACTTGTCATCTGTACTCACATCATATAAGTATAAAATTTAAAAACCTTATGAACTGTTTAAGTATTTCTGATTTTAGTCTAAAGATTATGGGAAATCAAATAAGGCCTTTAAAACTAGGAATTTGTGGGGTGAAGGGTCAATGAGCTATATTTTGGACTGTACTGAGTGCCAAACTGACATATACGAGTAAGTTAGTAGGTCTTTAAGACAGGGTCTTTCTTTGTAGCTCTGGCTGGCCTGAACTCACGGAGATCTATCTGTCTCTGCCTCTGAGGACTGGAATTAAATATAAGCACCACCACAATGGGCTCATATACAATTGAATTTTTAGCCATTGTAAAATATTTCAAGTATTTAATATTACACCAAGAAGGAGGCCTTTTGTCCATCACAGGGAAATTCTAATTTTTTTAAAGATCTATTTATTTATTATGTATACAGTATGCTGAAGAGAGTACCAGATGTCATTATAGATGGTTGTGAGCCATCATGTGGTTGCTGGGAATTGAACTCAGAACCTCTGTAAGAACAGTCATCGCTCTTAACCTCTGAGCCATCTCTCCAGCCTCGGAAATTCTAATATTTAAGAGGAAGATACTCTAGCAAAAATTAAAAAGGGGAAGAATTTTAACATTTTATTTAATGATTTAAAAAATTCTGGCTTTAAAGTTGGTAAAATTAATGTTGAAGAAAAAAATGTCTGAGAGTGTACTTCCTTTACATAAGAAATATTTTTAAAAATTGTAATTACATTTTACTTTATATATGTGTTCAGATGCATGCTAGAGTATACATGTGGAGGTCAGTAGAAAACTTGTGGAAATCTTGTTTTCTCCTTTCATCCTGTGGGTCCCAAATTGAACTCAGGTCATCAGTGGATAAAGGCCTTGGTGGCAGGTGCCTTTATCCACTGAGTCATCTTTATGGCTCCCTCAAGACATTTTAGTTGTTGTTTAAGAACTCATTATGAAAAGCATTACTTTCTACTTTTTAGGGACAAGGTAAAGTGGCATATTCTAGCTGTTGGATACATTCTTAAAGTTATCAGTATCTTGGAGCTGACCTGGGCCTTTGATTTTAACCATAGAAACATTATTTTTATCTACTCTCCCAGATAAATAGTTGGTTGATATTAATCAAACTGATAAGAAATCAGTGGATTAACTGTCACTTTATGAATTTACAATGAGAAATAGAGCCACTCAATGGCAATATATTCCCCTTTTAAGAAAGTTGTGTGTTCACAAAAGTTGAACATTTTGAATGTGACATTTTTCTCAAATTACAGTAGTATATGCAACCTTTCCACTATGTCATTACTTGTGGATTAGGAGGCTACTAATACTTAATGTTAAAAATCTTTCCTTTTCTTATTTTTACTTTTTATTTCATTTTTAAAGGCACTATAACCTGGCATACCCTCTCCCTATTCTAACTTTTCTACTCCTCTCTCTCTCTCTCTCTCTCTCTCTCTCTCTCTCTCTCTCTCTCTCTCTCTCTCTCAAAAAGATCTTGTGTTTTCTAGGTATGTAGCTTGGATGACTTGAACTCTTGATTCTCCTATGCTCACCTCCTGGGTTGGTACTATGATTATAAGAGCACCATCTACTCCAGTTTATATGGTGCTAAAGATCCAGCCCAGGGCTTATATGCTAGATAAGACTCTATAAATTGATTTACACCACTAACCTGTCTTTAAAAATTAAGAGTGTGTTCAGAACATGAAATGCTATTTTGCTGTTGATTTGTTTTTAATTCACTGGTATTAATATCTTTGATACTCATTTTTTAACAGAATGTTCAGAAAATTAGAATGTGGTATATTTTTTCCCTTTTCTAATCTAAGACCATATCAGAAGTGTAAATGTGGATTGATTATGGATTGTGAGAAAATGTAGGTGAGTCAGTGGGTTTTTTTGTTGTTGTTGTTTGTTTGCTTTTAAAAACTGAACAAAAATCTGGAGAGATAGCTCAGTGGTAGTTGTTAATAACACTTGATGCTTTTTCAGAGAACCTCGTTTCTGTTTTCAGTAGCTACATGGTAGCTTACAACCTTTGTTAATTTCAATTCCAGAGGATCTGACACCCTCTTTTGACCTCTGCAGGCCCCAGGCATGCACATAGACCATATACATACTTATGTACATAAACTAGATGAGCCTAAAAATAAAAGCAAAATAAACAAAAACCATTTTTTTTTTAAGGAGAATACAACTCCCATTTGCCTAAATAGGGAAGACTTAGAAGAGAGGGTTTGATGTGAAGAATCCCGTTTTGGCATTCATAATAGACTTAACGTAGAGGTAAATGTTAAGTGATTCTTAAGTTTAAAAGTCCAGGCTAGAGATAGAATAGGTCAAATCTGCCATTTAAAACAGAGGTCTAGAATGAAGCTCTGGACACATACAACAGGTAAGGAGACATTAGAGATGAATTAACAAAAAAGAAAAAGCAGTCATGAGACAGGAAGAAATCCAAGAGAATAATATTTCAAACAAACTGAACTGTTTTAACAGTAACAAACAGAATGCAGGGAAAGTCCATTGCAAAATGAATAGTTTTGAGTTGATAAGTATGTTTATTATCTTGATTGTGGCGATGAAAACAGGTTTTTTGAGATATATAAGTCTTAAAATTGTACTCTCAAGTATGTAGTTTATTGTATGTAAATATTCTAATAAAGCTGGTTTTAAAATTTAGTGTCAGTTTATTACTTGTCTATTTCTATTCATATAATATCTTTTTCTAAGAGGAAATAATTGGCTCTTAAGTACTGCTATTATGCTAAAGTACAATGAGAATTCAGAATTGAACACAGGAAGTATAGAGTAAGCGTTCTTAATTTGAAAATTGGACTCCAAAAATGCCTCAAAATTCAAGACCTTTGCATGCCATAGAACTGGAAATTTTACACTTTCTTTTCTTTTCTTTTTTTTTTTTTAACAATCCATGTGTCATTTTTAAAAATATTTATTTATTTATTATGTATACAGTGTTTTGCCCTCATGTATGCCTGCACACCACACCACAAGGCACCAGATCTCATTATAGATGGTTGTGAATCACCATATGGTTGCAAGGAATTGAACTTAGAACCTCTGGAAGAGCAGCCAGTACTCTTAACCTCTGAGCCATCTCTCCAGCCCCTACACTGACTTTCTTAATATTTATTTATTATTTATTTATTAATTTCATGTGAATTGGTGTTTTGCTTGAATGTATAACTGTGTAAGGGTGTCAGACCTTGGAATTACAGACAGTTGTTAGCTTCCATGTGGATGCTGGAAATCGAACTCAAGTCCTCTAGAAGAACAGTCAGTGCTCTTAACCGCTGGGCCATCTCTCCCGCCCCTACACTGACTTTCTATAACAGGTCAAAGTTAAAACACAGGCACATTAATAATATTACACAAAATTATTTACAAGCTCTGTGTATAAAGATTATAAAAACCATAAATTATTTTCATTGGTGCACTAGAGTTCTATTCATGTGACATCATTCCAAAATCTGAGAAATAAAACAATAACTAGGTGCATTAACTAGATTGCCATTCATAGAATGATTTGGTTAAAAGTGATTTTGTAGTTTGTTCATGCTTGTCCTTTTAGACTATGAAGGCAAGGGGATCAGAAGTTCAAGATTATCCTCATCTACTTAGTGGGTTAAAAGTCAGCCTGGGCAAAGAGAAACTATAATCTGTGTGAAATGGGAACTAGAAAGTGGAAACAGGTAAACAGGATGGAGAACTTTTTGAAAGAGTTGGGAATAGAGGCTAAAATGAGATTTAAAATCAAGGGGAAGTGTGTTCTATTTTTCTTTCAGTACTGAGATTAAACATAGGTCTCACAAGTACTTTTCCACTGAGTCACATATCTGGCCCAAGGTTGTTTTCAGAAGGAAAAAAAATTAGCTGGAACTTTGTAATCCCATTCTGGAGGCAGAAACAGGAGGACTAATGAGATATTCAAATCCAGCTTAGCTATAAGGAGGGATTCTGTCTCCAATGCATTGAAAAATTAAAGGCTGCTTTTTAATAATGATAATAGTTTGTTTTTATGCTGATCAAATGATTTGACATAAAGAGGAAAATAATACTGTGTCAAATAGAAAAGTGATGAGGAAGGGAAATAGTTGTAAGAGTGATATGTATTTGTCTTTGCAATTGGTTGAAATAATTCAGTTATGATCATATAAATTAATTCCAAATCTGCTTGTGTATTTTGTTGTTTGAGGTTGGGCCTCAGGTTTATCCTAGTTGTCATTGAACTGAAACACAGCAACTCTGTTACTGAGACTGACCTTGAATATCTTTCTGGTTCACCTGCCGCTACCTCCTGAGTACTGGGATTATATGCATGTGCTACCATAGCCATCTTAAATATGATTATTATTCATCATCTATTTAAAAACTATGGGGTCCTTACACGATATTCCTATCAAGAGCTGTATATATATTTTTATGTGTAGTAATTTTTATAATTTCCAGCCTGTCTGTAATCAGTATTTGTCATGTGTTGATTAATTCAATTTATCATTGAATTAATTGATAAATTTATTATTAATATTATTCCATACAATTTAAAGTACATATATCTCTATAAAAGATTTTCATAATAATGTGACAGTCACATGCTATATTAGTTAATTAATTAATTAAACTTGAAGTTCTGGATCTTGAAACAAGTGTCTCATGTATGATGCTCTACCCCTGAGTTACATTCTTCATCTACAACTGAACTTTAAACAAACTATTTTCATTACTAAGATATATTGTATGTAAGGTTTGAAATAGTTTTACTAAGAAATGTATAAGCTATTTTTTTTTTTAGTTTCTGCCATTTTATATTTATTTGCTTTGGAGGTGGGAGAAAATAGATATGTTTTGTTTGGGATTGCAGATTTCTTTTGATTCCTGAGTTTCGTAATTTTAATATGTTATTTTCTTTAGGTGATAAGAAATACAAGACCTTTCAAGAGAGGCCTTTTGTTCTCCGCTTTGTCTTATTTGGGTTTTGAAAATTATCAAGCAATTTCTCAGGCTGCTGTGGTTCATGCCACAGCCAAAGGTAAGAATAAGCTAAAGATCTTGATTTGTTCTGTGGGTGGGTGTATATGCCAGAGGTTGGTGTTGTGGCTTCATCTTTGGCTCTCCAAATTTTCATTGTTATTATTATTTGTTTACATATATGGGTGTTATGTCTACATATATCTGCACACCAGAAGAAGGCATCAGATTCCATAGGGATACAGTTATAGATGGTTGTGTGCCACCATGGCGGTACTAGGAATTGAACCCAGGACTTCTTGAGGAACAGCCAGTTGTCTTAAGTGCCAAGCCATCTTTCCAGCCCCTCCAACATACTTTTTGAGACAAAGTCTCTGAACCTGGAGCTCTGCTTCCCAGTGCTGGGATTACAAATGTGTGGTGCCACAATCAACTTTTTATATGGATGCTGGGGGTATAAACTAAGATCTTTATGCTTGTACATGTGTATAAAATACATATATATTTTATTTAATGTGTGTGCTTGTAGGGGTTTCACAGCATGGTACTTGAAGTCCTTCTACTCTTATGGGGCCAGGAAATCCATCTTAACTTGTCAGTCTTGGTGGGAAGTTCTTTTATCCACTGAACAATCTCACCAGGCCTTTTGGTAGGACTTTTAAAGTAAGATTTTCTAAATTTAATTTATTTTTTTTTTTATTTATTTTTTTTTTTTTACATTTTGAAACGTTTGAAGGTAAACTGTGTGTGTAGAATGTAGAATGAAACAGGCTAGCAACAATTAATGGCCTACAAATATAAACTCTAGAGATATATATAGCAGAAGTTGACAAACTTCTGCTTTAATATGACAAGATGATTCTAGTCATTATACTCTTGATATAATAAAGCAACTTTCCTGTAGTTGAGAACTAGTTGTCCAGGGAAATATTTTATTTGCAAATAGAGTGCAGCTTGGTATCATTGATCAGATAACTGATAAAATAGGGAAAAATCCCATTACATTTCTCTTTCTTATTGTTTTTTTGAAAATCAATATCAAACTTTATATAAAAAACCAAAATATTCAGGAAAGCTAAAAAAAAAAAAAAAAAAAACAAACCCATACAGTAATAAAACTCCCCTTTTCTCTAAAATACATGAAACGTAAAAGATAAAATCTAAAACTCCTCAAGCCAGGTTGGGCTCAGCTACAGATAAAGAAAGCACAGTAGGTCAATTTTTAAGTTTTTACAGTCAATTTAATTAGGCCTTATTTTAGAGTACATTTATCCTGTCTACTTGACCTGAACTCTGGGGTTTGTATGTACAATATAATTTTTAATCACTCTTCAGAAAGGTGGCTAAACTCTGACTTACCTGGGACACAAAAAGCGGTCCATTGTCTGACCCTATCATGGTTGGAAATCTAGACCTGTACAGGATATCTTCAAGTAACTTTTTTTTGCCTTCACCTGCACTGTTTTATATTTGATGGGAAAAGCTTCTGTTCATCTTGTAAAAGTGTCTAAAAAACTAGCACATACCTGTAACTATACTTGCCAGGTTTTATCTCAGTGAAACTCACTTTTCAGTAGGCTCTAGACTTTTTCTCTCTGAGTTGATATCTAAGGTTTCCAGGGTTAGCAACAGCATTGGTGACATGATAAGCTTTGCGGTTGGTGACAATGTTTACAATAAAGTCCTGCATTCTCTGTGTTCTGATATGAGGGGATCAATGGATCTTGGTAATCAGCCTCTTTTCTTGATACTCAGGCAAGATGATTTTATTGTTTGCAGCTCTCTACTACTGATCTGTGCCCTGGGTCATGAGAAGAGTTTCAATCTAGGAAAGATCTTTTTTAGCATACCCAGGACACTCTGGTAGACTAGGTGCCCCAGAGTCCACCAATACATGTGCAAAACTACATCAGTCTGGAGTGCCACCTGTCGGGTGGTTCTGGCTGCCAGTCTGTTGTCCCTAAGGACAGCTCCATCCTCTCTCTGGTGCTCTGGGCAATGGACAATGGACAGTTTTTTTGGGTAACCATAGAGCTTTAGGGAGGGCCAGGATCTTATTTTTACTTTTGATATTTTTTTTCCCTGCAGTCATCAGTCTCTTTTCTTTGTATATTGCCCCATGCACATGTGCCATGGCTGAAGTGTACTAGCTATTGGTGTACACGCTAACCTTCTATCCTTGCCCCAGTTCTAATGCCTCAGTTAGGGCTATCAGCTCCACCCATTGGGCAGATGCCCCAGGTGGCATAGGCTCTGCAGTGGCAGCTGCTGCTCTCACATATCTTTGGTTGTCCTATACAAAGCTGCTACAATCAGTATACCAGGCAACCTTTGCATTTTGCAACATAATGTCCCACAAGTCCAACCTAATGTTGCTGTGTATCTGAGCCAGGATCCCAGAGAGGTTGTGAAGTGGTGCTTCCAAGTTCGAATTGGGTTGATCAGAGTACCTGGATTCAGAGCTGAGGGTACCTGGAAAGTTATTCTGGCAGGGTTAAATAACATTGTCTGGTATTGAGTCATTTTGGCATTGCTCAGCCACCGATCCCCTGATCGGTGAAAAAGCTGCTTGAGAGCTCTTTTAAGTGTGTTAGGGGTGGTTAGGGTAAGAGTTCTTCTCCGGGGTCAACACATCAGCCACCTTGACCAGTTGGGCCAACACATCAGCCACCTTGACCAGTTGGGCCAAAGCCGTTATTGTGCAGAGGCAAGGTGGCCATCTAAACTCTTTCACACTACTAGTGGTAGTAGGTGTGGGAATTCTTAGTTCTCTCTGGTTTTTTTTATGTCTGAAAGCCACTACTGCCCTTTCTTTAGGACGTATCCCAAGTATGTTACCTGCCACTTACATATTTGAGCCTTCTTAGCAGAAGTGCAGTGCCCTAGGTCCCCTAGGGTCTGCAATAGCTGTTTAATCTCCACCTGGCTGGTCTTTCAGTCTGTGGCTGCAATCAGCAGATTGTCAACATACTGGAACAGACTGATTTCTGGGTTCTGTGTCCAATATTTACTCAGATTTTCATGCAAAGCTTCATAGAAGATGGTGGCAGTTTTTTAATCTAAAGTCATCTCTCGCTTTTATGCCTTTCTCTCTAGTTGCCAGATGTCTAAGTTGTCTCAGGGACTCTTCTGATTTTACAGTAGTGGCCAGCAGAATGCTAGTGATGTTCTGAGTTTTACAACTTAAAATTTTTTTTTTCTCTGCATTATCTTTTTTAGTTTGAGCCATTTTTATTAAAATCTAACAGTTTTAATGAAAGCCAAACTCATTGCAGCAGCTTTTTCCTGGGCCCCAGAATTGTAGGACATATAGCTTCTGGATGCCTTCTGGATGTGTTCTAGGAATGCTGCACCCTCATCCTGCTCTATGCTACATACTTTACTCAAATTTACAGGCCGTCTTATGGCTGCATTGAGGCCCCCTAACAGAAACTGGCAATAGACTACAGGGGACCTCACTTTATTTTTATCCATATAATCTCCCACTGGGCAAATTATGGGAAAGGCCACATCTGTGATAGCCTGGTCGGCTGTGAATTCTTCTGTGGTGCCCTGAACCAGCTCTTGAGCCTTGTGCTTCATCAGATCTCTCTCCTCCACTGTGAAGAAGACTTTCAATAGCTGTGTGTAGTCATCCTACATGGGGATGGCTGCACCAGGATCAGGGCATAAGGAAGTGGGGAAGGAGACTTCATCCCCTGTGCTGCCTCTTTGAAAGACCTCCAACCTAGGAGCCAACGGAATCTTGGAGGGTGAATTTCTCTCTGTAGCTGCCAGAATCTCAACCTGTCAGGGCAAGAATGATTTAATCTAAGGAGATGGGTTCTCTACTAAGTCTCTCCAGACCACTATGTAGGGCACTTGGTCGAAGTGTCCTATTTTTGGGTCTGAGCACCATTTCTTTTACTGCCCCTATGAGGGTCAAATCAAAGATTCCTTCTGGAGGCCAGCTCACACCAAGTGCTGGCCATTCTGACCTGCAAAAGGTGGCAAATTTAGACTTTTAATTGTAACTGAAAGATTATGAGCATGTGCATTAACATCCTGGTAATGAATTCAGAGTAAATCCAAAGGGGAAGAAATCACCTGCCTTCTGGCACTCTACAATCAAGAACACAGAACGAAGATACAGAGAAACACAGACACCGCAGAAAACAGAGGGCACTAACATCTCAGCAATGGGTTAATACAAAATCTAGAAGAAAAATTGTCTGTCCCATGGGATTCTTTACAAATATGGGGCACTCTGTCCCCATATAGATCTGAGGATCATGATCCTCACAAATACAAGGTGCTCATTGTATCCTCATGAACACAGATTTTTGAGCCCTTTGACCTCAACAGACACTGAAATGTCTGCAACGTTCTCATTCCTGCTACTACAGACACAGGCCAGGAAGCCCAATGTGTTGCGCCTGACCCAAACAGATACCGACAGAACCTGCATTCCTCGCCACTGCCACAGATATGAATGGAAGCACTTGCTGAGTTCTGCCACTACAGATTTGGATGGAAACGCCTGCTGTGTTCCCATTCCTTTGTGACCCTGACTCTCTAGCCATCTGCTCTTAACCAGGTCTGGTCACAATCACTGACTTCAGTGTACCTTAGAAACAATGCACTCCTCCCTAAGCAACCTGGTGGGACCCAGCCCTCTGGAGGTCACCACATTGATGCTGAACTCAGTGCAGACACCCGATTGGCACAGCGCACTGTAGCCCAGAACTCTTAGACTCAAGCAATCCTCCTGTCTCAGCCTCCTGAGTAGCCAGGACAGCAGGCACCTGGCACCTGGCTGCAGCCCTGCTGCCTTTTATCTGAATCCTCCTGTTTCAGCCTCCTGAGCAGCTGGTACTACAGGTGTCCACCACCTCTTGCCTGGCACTCCATTTACAGCCCTGCTGCCTCTGACCCAGCGTGCTCAGCGTGGCCTTGGTGCCACTGCCACCACTGCCCTGTTCTTTTCCTGTTCACAAGTGGTGCCATTCAGTGTGGCATGCTCAGCCCTGTGGCCTTCCTGGCGCTCGGCCTAACTGGCCCCGGTGCCCACCCCATCTCTTTGGCCACGGTTACCAATACCACCCAGTGGCAGTGGCAGATCCTCTGGTTCAGAGTCTGGGGGATGGGAGTTTTATGCACCATATGTTGTACCCATGTCTAGAAGACCCCCAGAGATCACCAGAGAGCTGAACTCAATGCAAATACATGAGGGTTTTATTGTTATGAACAGGTTCCAAATGAACCTGGGTCAATAACCTTCATTCCAACACAGTGGAGGGTTATTGGCCTCCAGCCCCAAGGTTAGGGGAATTTTAAAGAAAAGCCCATGTGAGTGGGGTGCTGCATGTCTTGGCATTCCAGGATTGGGCAAAGGGGTATGGGGTACAGTAACTGTTGGCTGGACTTTCTGGCATGAACTTAACTTTTGAATCTATTGCCTGTCAAGAGCACTCCCAGACCTGAGCCCTGTCCTCAGGTACAAAACAAAGCTTTGTAAGGATAAATCTATGCCTTCATAGGGTGGGCATTTTTATTTAGATCACTACAGATGACTAAAAAAGGAACAGATACAGAGTATATTCTACACCAGTACAGAGAAAAGAAAATGAAAATCTTTTCAGCATACCCTTGGGCAGGAAATAACAAAGGAAAAGGAAAGAAACAAAGACATCAGTGTTGCTGGTCTACAGGTTGGCTTCTCTTCAGATCCTGAGATGCCTGCTCTTGTGCAGTACTCTTCCATAATGAGCTGGCTGGATTTTGTGGCTAGTTTCAGTTGTCTGGCATATTGGCACAAATGATAGTGACACTCCATACCTATTAGGGATTGTTTTCTGGGCCTCGTAAATATCAATATCTTTTTCTGTGTTTTATCAGGGTACTTGGCTCTTTGCGTGCTACGCAACTCAACTACTAAGATTGGTTTATTATTATTATTATTATTATTATTATTATTATTATTATTTTTTAAATGGTAGCATCTGTGCTTACCACAAGGTGGTAGCAAATAGTCTGGCAAAAAGTGAAGAAACAGTAGAACTTCAAAAGCCATTTCTTTAAAATGGATACATTTAAACTCTGTAGGATTGATTAATATATATTCACAATACTCTTTTTTAGGCAGAAGCTTACTTGTAAACTACCTAGAAGATGAGTTAGTCACAAGCCAGTAACCTAAAAGTTCTTCATGTATCACTTCCCTTCCTTTCTTTTCATACTTTCGAAACATTTATCAAGCATGAACGAACCAAAAGATGTTCAGTACTACTTAAGTAATATTTCCTAGTATTCTTAATAGCGTTGTTTTCTGTACTTGTGAAACACATAGAATTACTAGTGTAAAAGGTTTGTCTCAGACCTGGATGATGATGTTATATTCCTTGACTGTCAGTTTTATTTATATATATATTCCATGTATTTTAAGTTCTATATAAGGAAAACACAGAAGTATGAAAATTTTGGTTGCCTGAACAAACTTATATTTTTGTTGTGAACCTGGCCTTTAACTGCTGAGCCATCTTTCCAGCCCCCCACACCCAGCAAAATTTAAGGAATATTTTATTTTGTCTGATGTGACTGCAGTTCATTTAACAAACAAAAACTAGAAAGTTGAAGTTTCCTAGCACATATACATGCAAGGCTTCACACCATTGACATTTGTTCCTTTGAAAACTTTTACAGAAGTGTTATGAACTTGTGTATATTCATTTTAGGTCAAGTTTAAGATTTCCTTGTGTAGTTACTTTTGTTACCTCATCTCAGAATATCTATATTGTCATCATTTAGGTTGAAGTAATTTACCCTAAAAGTGTAGACTGTTTTATAGAACGTGGTTTCTATATCAGCAGCATAGCTTGTTTAATATTTCAAGACAGTACAGAATATTGAATAAGAGAACAACTAATTTTTAGATATGTATAAGAAGTGATCTGTATGCTTCTACCCAAGTTCTTATGTGAGCCTGTAGTACTATAACTGTATTTTTTAAATATATCACATACTTTGTTGTTTTTAGAATTCCTTTTTAGAATCAGAAGAGATTACACATTTTTAAACGGTATATTGTGATGTATTACACTACAAAATTTAAGAAATTAGAGCCAACTGACTTGAGAAGTTATTAGAATACACACAAAAGATTATTCATTGCACCAATGTAGTTTTTAAATTACTGGCAGGATGAGAGATAGAATTTCTATTGAGAGTGTTTCAGGAGTTATAGAGTAATAAAGGAATAAAATTAACTTTCTGTTTATATTTTTTCATGTACCTATTGAGATTTACCAAGTAATATATTTTAATATTGTATTAGGATTTTTGTCACAATTCTGGCAAAGTTGGTAACTTAAGACAGTACAAACTTAGTGAATTGTTCATTATGAAACAGTCTAATCCTAGACCGTGGGAAGCTGAGGCAGGAATAAGTTCCCTTTTACCCTGTATGACATATTGAGAGTTTAAAAAAATAAAGGGACTAGAGAGATAGCTTAGTGATTAAAACTACCTACTGCTCTTTCAGAGGACTCAGGTTTGATTTCCAGCACCCCACAACATGGCTAATAACTATCTATAACTCTAGTTTTAGGGGATCCAGTTGTCTCTTCTGGCTTCTGCAGGTATTGCATATGCATGATACAAAGACATACATGCAGGCAAGACACCAATATACATAAAAATGAATAAACCTCAAAAATATGTTAAGATAAAATTACTTAATTGTAAAGATGATGAAATTGCTACTTATCCAAAAATGCATGTTTAAAACTAAACAAAAACTATTTGTTCATACATGAATAATAAAGTGGAATTGAAATGAAGCAAACTTTTTAAATTAACAAGCCCAATGAATATGTTAGAATTCATCTAATATAGTTAAGGAAGAACAATTATTAAGAGAAAATGTTTAATAAATTTTAATGTTTCTTTACTGTTGTCATCCAATTTTGTAAGTAGTATAGTTGGTGGTATTAAGGTATAGTATGGCTATGCCATGAATTTTATGATTTTGTGTTGGTCTAATAGACTTTCATTTTTTTAACTCAAACTTTTAACCTCGAAAACACTATGACTAGAATATATGAAATTGGGGCTATAAAGATAACTAAGTGGTCACAATCCTGGCTGTTCTTCCAGCAGACCCAGGTTCCATTCCAGCACCACATGGCGGGTTATAATCATTTTAACTCCAGTTCCAAGGGATCAACACCCTCTTCTAGCCTGCTCAGTTGCCAGGTACACACCTAATGTACAGACATACCTGCTAGTAAAACATCTGAATACATAAAATACGAGAAAAATAATTTAAAGTAAAAAAATTAAAATAAATGATAAATGAATACAGCTTATAGGAGGGATGGATAATATGGTACCCTTATAGAAAGCAAAATTTAAATTCATGTGTACCTTAGTAATAAACAGAATTTCCTGGTATTCAAACTTACTATGTTTTCAGTAAATAATCAAATTGTAATTTTTTTTATTATCAGTATATATTTTATTGGGATACAGTGCCAATAAATTAAGTTTCAGAGTCTCTGTGTAGTTAACTTTGTCTAAGTTTGTGACAGATTTTACTTTTTCTGTAACAAAGTATATTTATCAGTTATATAATAAGAGAATATAATAAAATAGTGTTTTTAGTTCTGCAAATAGATCATATTATTTTCTTTAAAAAATTATTATTTGTGTATAAGTGTGTGTATGTGTGAATAGGGAGGTGTGTGATGGGGGATCATATGTATGAACATTTACCCAAGGAGGACAGAAGAGAGTATCTTATACTCTACAGCTAGAGCTATAAGTAGTGGTGAGCCACCAGACATAGCTACTGGGAACTGAATTTTAGCCTTGACCACTGAACCATCTCTCCAGTCCCTATATCATTTTCTCTTACAGTACATGGCACTTATTAAGTAACAGCAGCAGCAAAAAGATTGTACTTTCTGTGCCAAGATTCCTCATAGTGAATCAGTCTTTTTCATTTTTTAAAACTGTATTAATCAGATTTAGTATCCCACGTTCTTCGAGTTGTATGTGGTTTCAGTAAATCACTTACTATAATGTTTACTGCTACGGTACTTTGATCTAAATTGCTTATAATTCCTGATTTAAAGGCCGTTCTTGTGTCTTGTTTTGTTAGTATATATAACAGTGGTAATTTTTTTCATTTTATGATTTTGGAAGTTGAAGAAATACTTGAACAAGCAGACTACCTATATGAAAGTGGAGAAACAGAGAAGCTCTATCAGTTGCTCACACAGAACAAGGAAAGGTAAGCAATGTATGGATTACCAGGGTTTGAGGTGAACTCAAGAAGCTTTTCATTTTTCTTCTAACAATAAAATGGTTCTTGGTATTAAAATATTTGCATAACATTTTTTATTCAAAGTAGTATTTCTTAGAATTCAGTTTATAATAAATCATTTTTTAAAGTAAATGATGGAAAAGTGCTACTTGAATCTCACTGATTTGTAAAGATTGTTCTTATTCTACTGGACCATTGAACTACTTTTTCTCTATTTTGCATTAAGTCATAAAAACATAACTAAATATATACATTTTCTTACCACTCATATTTTTTTTTGTTTTTTTTTAAAGCAATTTCTAATTGGTATAAGATTTAAATGAATGTATTGGAGTTTTGGATGGTTCTATGAAACTTCTGAATGGCAGGTGTGTTGAAAAAGTTTTCAAAGAATCACCAAACACTTCCATTTTCTGTTTTTAGTTCTAGACTACATGTTTAGAGTAGAATGTCAGTGTATACTCTTTCAGAAATTAGGGGTGGGAACCTCAGCCGTATGAGTTAAATGTGGCTAAATGGTATTTCCAAGTATTTACTTCTGGAAAAATTGAGTTCCTTTTTCACTACTCTTATTAATAATTTCGCTCCGCCCCCATTTACATCATAAGGATTCCTGGCGTGCCACGTGGTGAACCCAACGCAGAACACGCCCCTTAGTTTGGCTATGTAAATCCATGCCCACCCCATCCCCCCACCCCTCCACCCCCGTGTTACAGTCTGCTTCTTCTCTCTTCTGCTTCTCTGCTCCTGTACTCTCCTGGCAACTCTCCTGAGTAAGCTCTTGAGTGGCCCTGGTAGTGTGTGTGTCTCTTCTCACACGCAAAACCAACACACATCAACTTTAGTTGCTAGGTATCTGTAGAATCAGTCTTTTTCAGTGTGTCTTCATGAGTTAGCTGTTTTGGCATTTTATATTGCTTATTTGAAAAGTAAGCTGTGAAATATAATTATTCTATTTAAGTGAATAATAAACATACTTTTTGATACCTTTAGCTTCAACAGTTTAAGTAAATGCTATTTTTAATCAACCAAGAAAAAAATATAAATATAAATATAAAAAGTAATTCAAGGTTAAAACATTTTTATCAATTCTGGTTTTTAATTCATTAGCCATTTTTGTTTTATATAATTATATTTAAATAATAGTTCTTTAAGGAGTCCAGTGCCCTTACTTGATATGTCATACAACATCATGGCACTAAAACTTAGGATTTAGTTCAAGATTGCATTTGTTCAATCATTCATTCATATACGAATAAGTAACTACCACGCATCCTTTTTTTGACAAATGTATTTGGGGAAAAGGATTTGGCAGTTCCATTTTTATAAATCATGATCCTGTACATAAAGCTAATGTATTTTATGGTACTATCTAAACCACTTAGGAGTTCTCTTAAGTATATTGCTAGTAAATCAAGCCTTATGTTATATGTTGAGCTTGAGGACAAGTGTTCAGAAAACTGAAATACAAAAATATTTTTTAAAAGGGTCAGTGTTTTAGATGTTATATATGTGTGTGTATGTTAATGTTTGCAAATTTGAAAAATCTTAGTTGATTTTTAGCAAAAAAGGTCTTTTATCAAATAATATTAGTAATGCCTCTTATTTGATACTTGGTATATCCTAATTAAGCTGAAAGAACTTTCATTAGTGATGTGATCTTTAACCGTTTTTCAGTGTGAATTAAGATGATTTTATATCTTGCTCTAAATTAGTGAAGATGCAGAGTTACTGTGGCGTTTGGCACGAGCATCACGTGACATGGCACGGCTTAATGGGACTTCAGAAGAAGAAAAAAAAGTTTTGGTGTATGAAGCCCTAGAGTATGCAAAAAGAGCACTAGAGAAAAATGCATCAAGTTTTGCTGCTCATAAGGTGAGTTAGTTAATAAAATGTTATGTGATGAAGGCTATGTTGGTCTCTACTTACCTGGCATCTCTATATTTGCAGGAAAAAATTACTTCATTTTAAAGGACTAGAAACAGGATTAGTACAGTTTTGAGTTTGAACAGGTAGTCTAACTCTGTTAGCATGCTTAATAAAATACTTTTGTGAGTGCTTATGAGTGCCAAATTTTAAACAAATGCTAAAAGTTACCAATCTTTATTTGTAGTTAGTATACCAAGCATTTGATGTATTATGTTTAATGCTGAGCATGTTGGTATAAACCTATAATCTGAGCACTGGAAAGCAAATGGAGAGTTCCAGGATAGCTTAGACCACATTGTAAGACCATGTCTGAACCAACCCCCAACCTCCTCCACTTTTAGTGTTTCTTTTCTTCACTGTTTCTGATGTACACAGCAGTGGGAGTATCGCAACTGGAAAGCTGAGAACTAATGTAATTCCCATATCTTAGCGAGCTTCTGTGCCTGTTGACTTGTTTACAGTGGGTTTTCAGTAATGAGAGACTGGTGAAGAGGTCAGTAGCATCTTGGATTAGGAAAATTTTTTTCTTTTAAGATAAAAATTTAAAAACATTAAAAAATATTTGCTTATTTTATTTGTATGAGCATTTTGATTTATATATGTATACATGTTCATCAGGTGTATGCCTGATATTCATGGGGGAGGGGTCAGAAGAGGACTTTGGATCACTTAGAACTAGAGTTTATGGACAACTGTAAACCACCACTTGAATACTGGAAACAGGTCTTCTGCAAGAAGTGTTCTTAATTGCTGCTCCTTCTTTCCCATCCCTTCTATTTGAGTTTCTGTGTAGCATTTTTATAAATCATCCTGTTGAGACTATATTTCATCAACTATAGATCAGTTTGAGAAGAATCTTGATGATATTAAGTATTCTAGTCCACTTTTCTTTAATTTAGAAAGTACATTTAAAAGCATCTTATTATATAACTTTCCATAGGACTTATAATTTTACTCTTAAATATTATTAACTAATGTTAAAATACAGCTTTTTTTTCCAGAGGTATCCAAATTAAAAAATGATGCTACAGAAGGTTAAAAAAAAATCCATAGCCAAAATAATTTATCTGGCTAAGGCTATAGATCTACCAACTACTTGGGAAGTTTAATATTTTCATCTATTTAAGCTGCTATATTCCTTGCTTTTTCGCACAGTCTGCTTACGTTCTGCATATTGTGGCTGAAAGGTAGAATTTCTTGCATCAACAGCCTCTCTTAGGATCATTTTCACTTTGCTTTATATAGTCCTAAAATTTTGTAAAGAAACGTAGGAGTCTTAAGTGAAAAATCACAATTCATATTAAAGTAATTCATAAAACATTCAAAAATCAATTTCTATGTAAAACTTGCAGGGCCTTTGCCAACATATGAGCATTTTCTATTCACTGCTCAAGTCAGAAAAGCCTGTGGGAGGCCCAAAATAAAGAAAACAGAATGATGTTTTCTAAAGACTGTAAAACATTACCAAAGAGACAATTGTCCTTCAAGGAAATGGAATGTCTATATTTTATAACAAAGGAGAAGAAAAACAGGAGGAATTTCTTTTTGGAAAATGTGTGATTTTTATTGTTTGTCAGATTTCCTCTCTACTTACTTAAGAAGAAGAATTTTTATAATGCCCTGAATAAAAGAAGGAAGGCAATCATCTGAAAAGAACAAGTGAGTTTTAAAAAATATGCTCTCAGAAAAAAATTAGTAAAGGCATCCAAGGGACATTTAAAATGGGAAGGCAAAAATGACAGAATGCCATCAGCAAAAAATGTAAGCTGGAGATTAGAAGTGGTTATGGAGTCAAAGCACAACATAGGAAGGGTGGGCTAACTACTTCTTAGGGACAAGAGAAAAAGCAGGAACCAAAGAGGTGAGAGTCGAAATTCTTAATAGCTACTTTACCTCAGTCATTGACAATTACAATAGAAACAGGATACTCAGAGTTAATGAGAAAACCATGGAATGTGGCAAATTTGAAGCACATTCAGCTTTAAAAATATCTAAGCAACTTGGAATACATTAAAATCAGCACAATACATGACATTCATTGTAGAATGCTAATTTTTAAAAATATTTGAGTATTTTTATTGAGAGTTCTATGAAAAAATGAATTTAGCTATAGAATGGATTGTAAAGCCCAGTATAAGATTTGATGTGCATATAATCTTTTTTATTTTTATAGAATAAAGTCTCAATTTTTATCCATGTATCCCCTTGTTCCAACTCCCTTCCCCCTTCCAGTCTGTCTTCAGCCTCCCTCCTCCCCACTCCCCCATCTCCTCCCCAGAAAGGGCAAGAAGTCCCAAGGTGGATCAGCTCAGCATCCACTGCAGGCAAGTCCGATTTCCTCATCCTAATATCAAGACTGTGTTAGGTGTTCCTCTGGAGGAAATGGGCTCCAAGGTGTCAGTCCATGCACAGAAACACAGTCTGAACCCTCCCCTTGAGGCTCCACATACCATCTATGCCAGTGGACAGTTGCCTATCCTGGGAGTCTAGCCCACTTTCTATATATTTAAATCTTCACTATTTTACAACAATGTTTTGTATTTTCTAAGTACATTTGTTAACTTTTTTCTCAAATTTTTTTTTCATTCTCTTGATTACTTAAATTTTTTTTGAGATTATTTGTTGCTGGTATATAAAAATGCAACTATTTTTTATTTTGATTATATACCTTGTGTTTGTTTATAAATAATTGGCTCTATTTAGGCTTTTATTGCAGATGTAAGATCAGATAATATCATATATAAATTTTTCCTTTATATTTTCTTTTCCCATTTGAATAACCCCCTCCCCCTACTCCCAGACAGGGTTTCTCTTTGTGTCCCTGGCTGTCTAGCAACGCAGTCTGTAGACCAGACTGATCTTGAACTTGGAGCTCTGCCTGCCTCTGCTTTCCAAGTGCTGGGATTAAAGGCTTATGTCATCACTACCTGGCCTATGTGAACACTTTTTAAACTACTTTTCTGTCCTCAATTTCCCTGGCTAGAATCTTAAGTACAGTGTTAAGTAGTAGTGACCAGAATCAATACCTTTGTTTTCCATATTATTAAAGAAAAGATACTGTAAGTAGAGAACATTCTTTTTGATGATCTCCATTTTAAATGATATGTACATGTATATGTATGTGTGTGGGTATGTGCATGTGAGTATAAGAGCCCTAGTATCCTAGACAGAGGCATTGGATCCTCCGCCTGCTTCCCAACTCAGGTGCTGGGAATCCAAATGAATGTCCTCTGCAAAAACAATTCTCAACTGCTGAGCCATCTCTGTAGCCCAATCTCTATTTTTAATTTTTTGACACTTATTTAAATTATTATCTTCCCCAGTATGTTGCTTATATCAGTAAATGTTTTTAAACTGGTATGTATTAATCATACAAAAAAGGGTTCACTGTGACATATAGTGTATATAAAATTACCGTCACCATCCTCTTATCTGTTGCTACCTACTTTATTTCCTCCCATATCTCTAATTGTGTCTCTTTTACTTCCTTTTCCTTTTGAGGGAGCCCATACAGGTACTTTTAATATCATGAAATTTGATCATATTCATCTGCTATACACTTCCTCTATTCACTCTCCTATTTCCTCTTCCTAGATCTTTCTTCCTCTATGTTCTCTGTTTTCATGTCATATACATGGTTTTATGTGTCTATAAAATCTAGCCTTCACAAATGAGAAAAAAGATAACAGTTTTCCTGCCATATTTTACTAAGTATGATGTGTCTACTTTTTAGCAAATGACATAATCAGTTATTTATGCTTCCTTAAAACTCCATTATGTATATATGACATATTTTCTTTAAAAATTTACTAATTATTTATTTTAGCATACCAAGGTAAGGTTTGATTGTGACCATATTTTCAGTGTTTATTCATAGGCTAGCCCCATAACATGGTGATGATGTCTAGTGCTACAATAAACATTGGATGCACAAGTGCCACTGTGGTATGCTCACTAAAATTTCTTTGAATATATACTCAGAAATTGGGTCATACGGTAATGCTTTTATTTATCTGTCTCTCTGTCTGTGGTGACATATTATATATTTAATAAAACCAGTCTGGAATATCAGAGAACAGATCCACCCTCAGTCAAGCCAGGAGGGTCAGAGAGTGGTAACTCAGGCCTTTAGTCCCAGCATGATTAAGGAAAGACCGGGAGTGGTGACCTATGCCTTTAATCCCTTAACTCCAGAGACAGATCTTTCTGTGTTTCTGTGAGTTCAAGGCTTAACTACCAAACAGTAGTAGCTCACACCTTTAATTTTAACCTGGATGTGAAACAACTGGGCGAAGAAGGTATTTAAAGCAGGCATAGGAAGACAGGATTATTATGTAGAAGCTACAAGAAGCAAGGTTGAGGAAACTGGAAGATAGCTTTGACCTTGAGAAGTTGCCTGGATGAGATTTGACTGTGGTTTGTTTTCTCTCTCTCATATTCCAACTTTCTCCCAATATCTGGCTCTCATTAATGAAAATATTATTTTCATTAAATAACAACCAGAATTTGTGCTACATCTGTATCTCTCTCTCTCTCTCTGTGCCCTTCTTGACTTCATTGAATATTTTGAAAATCATGCTTTGAATTCCCTGGAATTTCTTCTTATTCATATTTGTTAGCATCTATTACTTGAAGTTGGTAATTTTTAGAGAGTTATGTAGCCTTGATTTTTTATATTTCTTGTGTTGCTGATAGAACATGGACATCTGCTATTAGCTTACTGATTTAAAACAAGGGAGAGGGCAGGCATAGTGGCAAATGCTATTTAAATTCCAGCACTTCATAGGCAGAGGCAGGTGGATCAGAGTTCAAGGCCAGCTTAGTCTACAAAGAAAGTTGCATGACCCACTCCCTGTCACCCAATGCATTTTTCCCCTGTGTTCTCTCAGTTAACATATTTGTGATTTTCCACTAAGACTTAGTTTCAGTAGAGTTGAAGTGTTATTTTTCCTCATATACTAAATGGTTCAGTAATGAAACCCTCAATTTCTGTGCTCAGAGCACTGGGCAAGATCTTGGAATCTTTGCAAAATGCTGAGGACCTAGAAAGTATAGTAATAACCTAAGTCAAAGCCACCTTCTATGTCAACTTCAGTAACTTTGGGAGACTAAAAGAATAAAGATATTACAGTAACTGTTAATGAGCCTATTGCCAGGGATAAGACAGGAAGGAAAATACAATGAGTAAGCCTAGTAATCTGTGTAAGAGCAATGAAGAAATGATAGGAGAAGTAATGTGTAAAGAAGGGGGCCCATAAACAGGAAGAGAAATAGGTAATGTCAGATCAAAAGAAACCTGGGACAAATGGTTATCTGTGGTGCCTATTAGCATAGCAAAGAACATGCTGGTATCTAGGCTATGCTTAGCAGGTACATGTTAGAGAGTCCATGCTGGCACCCTGGCTCCCCAGCTCTTCTTACCCTACCCACTACCCTAAACTTCCCTCTCTCCCTGACTCTTTTTTTTTCTTCTCTTTCTCCTAATTCTGAAACTCTTTAATATAGTTTCTGATGTTGTGGTGATCCCCAACCAGAAATTTGCTTTATTGCTATTTCATAAATGTAACTTTGCTACTGCTATGAATCATAATGTAAATACCTAATATGCAACCCCCAAAGGGGCCACGACCCATAGGTTGAAAAGCACTGCTTTCTGCAGTTATAGCACAACACTTTGCCACTGAACTGTAACCCTATTCAGAAGAGATTGTTTTATTCAAGACCTCTGATACATGGGAGAAGATCTGAGCAACAAAGTTAAAATCCTGTATAACCCTTCTAATGAACTGAATTTGTACAACTGGGTGACAACAGAGAATGAATAATAGTCTGTAGAGAGGTGTGTATATGTGTGTATTTCAAATGTGTCGTTTTATTTCTAGTAAACATGTCAGGACACAAAATTTCTGTGGAAAGTAGATTTAAATAATTTTATCTCTTTATGTTGTGTATTGGGATCCTATAGCTATAGCTCACACAGAAGGGAGAAATATAATAAGAAACTATTGTATGCACAGAATTCTAAAGGTCTTTATAGTTCCCAAGAAAAACTAGTTTAATTGCTCTGAGCCTTCACAAATATTTTTTTCTGCAAACATTTTTTCCAAACCCTATCTAAAACTGGTGGCTCTTTATAACATCTGAGGTTATGAAGTTGAGATATTTTAGATTTAGTTCATGGTAGAGAAATCAGATTGTCTCGGTTTGGGTCCATTCTTCAACAGTGGCTATGAAGGTGATGTCATAACTGGCAGTTGTAGCTTTTTATTACAGCAGTGCAAATGTTGAAAAGGAGATGAGAAGGTACAGTGAGTCAGTCATATAATCATAAACCTATCTAAATGTATGTTCAGATGTTATTTCTCTATTATATTGGTAATTGTCTTAGATGTCACCACTTTCTAGCCTGTATTATAGCCTGTGTGTCCTATCCTTTAGTTCCTAGGGGGCCATGTCTGCTTTTATTTGTACCTTTTGTTCCTAATTCACTATTATGCTCAGTAACATTTGCTAAATGAGAATAACAACTGAAGTGTGCTCATGCAATTTTTTTATTTGCTTTGGATGAAATATTTTAAAGAGCAGTATTCTCATTTTTTTTTTTTAATTTTTCCTACTCTAGTGGTACGCAATCTGTATTAGTGATGTTGGAGACTATGAAGGCATCAAGGTTAAGATTGCAAATGCCTACATTATCAAAAAGCATTTTGAGGTATGGATTTAAGGTCATGAATTTAAAAAGTTGGTGTTTTTTTGAGTGGATGTGTTTTAGTTACCAATTATTGCATATGGAGCACGTTACTGCATACTTGCAGGCCAATTCTTGAAAACATGAGATTAGGAAACAACAAGATCTATCTCATTTTAAAAAGCAGAGCCAAAGCCCAGTTGGATAGAGCAATAATAATTCATTATTTCTTCCAATTTTCTGGATTGATTTAATGTATTAGTGCTTCCTCTGCCTTGCTTGGTAGAGTGACAGCTATTATATGCTTTCCTTAGTTAGGGCTAGGAGATTCAAGATGGCCTCTCATTTATCCTAGTTTTTCTTTACTTGTCCTGTTTAGGGGTCTAGGCCAAGCTTCTCTATAATATGAGAGAGATGGCTTTCAAGAGTGAATGCTCCAAAAGAAAAGTTATAGTATGCAAACTTTTTCAAATCATTTGTAACACAATTGATAACATTTTAATGAATTTAAACATTTGCTGTCTGTAGTGGCACATGCTTTTAATCCACATAGGCAGAAGCAGAGATAACTGAATTCAAGACCATTTTGAGAGACACTGTCTCAAAAAAAAAAAAAATCACACGCTAAGCCAGTTTCTGTGGACAGTTTTGAATGCCAGATGTTTAAAATACAACAGCCTAATAGAACTGACTCATCATTCTTAGTAGTAAAAATTTTGTTTAAGATTATGCTATGTGTATCTTGTTGTTTCAAATTTCTCCCTAAAGATAATTTACTTTAATAATTTTTGTTCAATGGTAGAAATTAAACAGAAATCTATATATTTTATACACTTTGTGCACACTTACTTCATTATTCTTACACAGAGAGCCACAGAAATGTTCAGCATTTAAAAATCTTTTATTATAAAAGGTCATTTCAAAACTATACAGGAACAGTGGCACAGTAGGAATAGGCTGGGTATGGTACTCAGTAACTCTTCAGAAGCTGACAACTAATAAGTCCCAGTTTCTAGCTAATATAATTTCTAGAGAAAAATAACATTGGACTAGGAATCAGAACATCTAACTTTTTAAACAAACATCATTACATTTTACAATTTGTTTACATGTCCTATATTTTAATATATATGAATTAAGATTGTACCACAAAATTAGTGTTACCTCTTAGTATAAATTAGAATCAGTACTCTTTATTTTTCTTTAATAATGTGAGTGTTCTGCCTGTACATATGTATGCATGCCTACATGCATGCAGTGTCCAGAGAGGTAGAATAGGGTGTCAGAACCCGTGGAACTGTAGTTGCAAATGGTTGTGAGCAGTCACAGGGATATTGAAAACCAAACCCAAGTCCTTTTCAAGAGCAACATGTGCTCTTAAGTGCTGAACTATCCCTCCAGCTCTGGAAGCAATATTCTTATTCCTTTTAAAGTGACAAATAAAATAATTTTATGCCATATTATTTGGGGGGAGAGTGAGAACAGGAAGACTTTTTTTCAGTATTCAATTAAATTTGAAAAAAGGATTTATTTATCCTTCCTTTTATCTTAAAGAAACATAAATACTGTACTTTGTTAAACTATTTTCAGAATCAGATTACTTTGTATATATTATGAATTTTCTCATCTCCTATACCAGTTCCTGAACCTTGTAAAATATGTGTTTAGTTTAAGTCTTTAATGTATTAGAACACCTAAAAATATGGGGATAAGGAGAAGGCTGTGTATTAAATATTTGCCATGCAAGCATTAGGACCTGAGCTTAGCTATTCAGCAACTGTGTAAAATGCTAGATGGGGAAGTGTGCACTTCTTAGTGTGGGCTAAGGCAAAGGCAAGAGGATCTTAGGAGCTTGCTTGCCAGCTGCTCTAGCCAGTCAGTGAACTCTAGTTTGGTAAAAGACCCTGTCATTAAAAGCAAGGTGGAGAATGATTGGGGAAGACATCTGGCTTTAATCTCTCAGACATAGGGGACGAGGGCAGTGAAGAGTATATCCTGAGGGAAAAAAAGGCTGTTCTTGATTACAATGCAGGTTGGAAGCTAGAGAGCTGGCTCAGTGTTTGAAAGTGTTGAGACTGCTTCTCCAGAAGAAGTTTTGGGCACCCACATTAGATGACTCCAGCTCAAATGACCCATGTGTACCTGTACATATGTGGCATTTATTCACACACACACACACACACACACACACACACACAACTTTTAAATGCAGGGTTATTATACTTTCCTTTTCAGAATTTATAGAAATGGGCTAGAGAGATGGCTCAGAGGTTAAGAGCGCTGACTGTTCTTCCAGAGGTCGTGAGTTCAATTCCCAGCAACCACATGGTGGCTCACAACCAACTATAATGACATCTGGTACCCTCTTCTGTATATTGTATACATAATAAATCTTAAAAAAAATTTAAAAGAAATATTTTATTTCTTAACAGAAAGCAATTGAGCTAAACCCTAAAGATGCTACTTCAATTCACCTTATGGGTATCTGGTAAGAAAATTTCAGTAATGTTTCTGTCCTATTCAGTGTGCTCTTGTTTCATATTATGTATGAGAAATTTTTTTTTTAAGATTTATTTATTACATATACAGTGTTCTATAATGCATGTGTCCCTGCAGGCCAAAAGAGGGCACCAAATCTCATTATAGATGGTTATGAGCCACCATGTGGTTGCTAGGAATTTAACTCATGACCTCTAGAACAGTCAGTGCTCCTAACTGCTGAGCTATATTTTACAATATATTATCTAAGCCAAATAAGCTATTTAAAATACTATTTAACAGAATTGAGTAATAAATCACTAAATATCACTTGTGTATGTATTGCTAGAACATACTAAATGTAGGCAGACATAGTGGCACATGCCAGTAATCCCAGAATTTAGGTAATGACAGGAAGATCAGGAGTTCAAGTTCATCTTCACCTACATAGTGAGTTCAGGGCAGCATGGTTCCCATGAGACCCTGTCTCAAAACCCACTTTCTCACCACCAGAAAAATAAAAACCCCAAGAAAACTAAAAATATTTCTTATATAGGCCTTTAAATTTCTTTTCTTGTGAAAGACCTCATTATGATACTAAGTAAAACTGCATTTTTATAAATATAGTAGGTTGCCACAAGAGGTCTTTGTATCTTCAGAATATCAGATTGAGATTTGACTATTCTGAAGAACTATGTAATTTTTCTTCCAGTTTCAATGTGGTCTTCTATCTAATATGAAGAATTATTTTGCTAGTATGAGGGCATACAAATGTTTTAATTATTTGCTGGTATAAAAGTCTGTCAAGCTCTTTTATAAAAGAAATAATTTTCAGATTAAACTACGTATTGATGATTAATAATTACCAAAGGACAACCACTTAATCAGGAAGTAAACATATGACACAATCTGTGCCTCAAGGAGCTTAATCTCTAGTCAAAGATCTCAAACTTCTTTTTTTCCTACTTCAGAAAATTGTCATTATTTCTGGAAGCTAATCATCTTACTCACTCTTTTTCAATGGGGATAAATCACTGGATGTTGATATTATTCATGTATATTACATTGAATTTTTGTCATTTAGAAAACTCTGAATTTTCTTATGTAAAAACTAGTAGTAAGCCATATGTATAAGCACTTCAACAGTGAAGATGAGGCAGAAGGATTAGGGGTTCGTGGCTAGTCTGGAGTACATATACCCTAATCTCAAAAACAAAATGAAACAAAGATCTCAAAAATTAACAGAAAAAAAAAACCTTAAAACAAGTTGTAATTATGATCCTATATCACTTAGTTGTTCTAAGGAATAAAAGTGAGAGTCTTGTTAGTCTCATACCTGGCACAAAGTGACTACTGTTGTTTACATTTAATCACAAAAAATAGACCCAATTCTTGAATTAGGCCAGTCTCTAGATAATTATCTTAATATAAACATTAACCAACTATGTATCATGTAAAGTTCAAACTACTTAAAAATGTAAAGGAAAGTCCTTTTATAATGTCTATTAAAATTTTTGGTTCTCTGGGTAAAAAGGTACAATTTGAATGTATAACACTATCTGTTCCCCTGTAGGTGCTATACATTTGCTGAAATGCCTTGGTATCAAAGAAGAATTGCCAAAGCGCTGTTTGCAAATCCTCCTAGTTCCACCTATGAGGAGGTAGTATGATGCCCTTTGTTAAGGTAGTACTGATTTCTTAAACACAGTACCATTCTGCAGTGTCCACATATGGAGATCTGACTCTGTGAGGGACTTGAAAGTCTCTAATGATCCAATTCAACAATATCACAAAGGCTTAATACTTACTGTACAGGACTGGTAAGTGCTTTTTTTTTCTGGTTGCTTAGGTGAGTGACTGATAATTCTGGCATGGCTAAAATAGACCTCCGTTTTTTATTTGTAAGCTATTCCACAGAGAAGTCATAAAATGGAATAAGAAGTACAGTGATTGTTACCCAGCAAGTTTTAGAGATATTATATATAGCAAGTCATCTAGGGAAATGAACCTGTAGGAATTGATTTTTAAAAATTCTTGAGTGTAAAAGGCTTCTCATTTTAAAGGCTCTTTGATTTTCCTATAAAAATAAAATCTGAAAGGAATTTGTACGTAAGACTTGAAGCTCCCAACCACCCACCCACTCTTTGGATGCTAGGGTTTGAAGCAGAGTCTTACCCACTGACCTACCTTTGTATCTTTCTGGATAAAAATCTTGAGTTTACTTAGTCATTTAATTTTCAAAATGTAATGAACTTGGCAGTTGAAAAAAAAAAATCCCTAGTATTTCTCCTTTTTTAGGAGTGTTTGTTGTTTGCCCCATGAATCTATGGTATATAATTAGATATTGAGGAACCTGGGTTCTTTCCATTCCTAGCCAAAGCCAAACCAAACACACACACACACACACAGACACCCCTAATTAACACTTACAAAGAATAAGCAGTGAGTGAATTTACTATTTAATCATATCTAGTTATGTCAGAAATGTGACTGTCATGATGTAAGAGAAAGGTAACTGCTGAAATCCAAATCAGTTCCTTATGTGTCATGATAGTTTGGTACAAACTCCTAAATACCAACCAGATAATTACTAGAAGTGATCCTCATTACTAAAATCCTGACTTTTTTTGATGATTTAATAGTATTATATTGAGCCTATGTTAATCTCCCTATTGAATTTATCATTTAATAATCATTTACTTCCAGACACCTTTAATAATAAGAGTAAAAAAGAAAATGTTTTTTTTCTAAGTTTCTGAATATAATTGTTTCCATTCTATTTTACTCTTTGTATTCTTAACAGGCCTTGAAATACTTTCACAAAGCAGAACAAGGTGAAATACTTTTATTTCAACTATTCATATAATATTGTGTTAGTGTTCACTATGTCATAGAAAATTATAAAATCAAGATATGTATTTGCTATATCTTTCATACTGAATAATATAAAACAAATTTAAATTAAAAACTATGTGTATGGGCATTTCACATGCATGTATATCTGTGCCACCAAATGTATGTCTGGTGTGCTCAGAAACCAAAAAAGGGCATCTCCTTGGGGCTGGAGTTAGCTGACAGCTGTGAGTTGCCATGGTGGTGCTAGGAATTGAACTCAGGTCCCCTGGAAGAGCATTCAGTGATCTTAACCATGAGCCTCACATTTTAACTTACTTTTAAAAATAGAGATCACTTAAATAGCAACTGCACTTAAATTTAGAATTCTACTTCAGGAATTTTCCCTTTATTTAATGTAATTTTTATGAGGCAGCTTGCACAAATTGTCTATCTTGATATTTTATAGTTAATTAGAGACACTTAAATGGAAACTAATTAAAACTGGCCTAATTTTTTGGATGTTGCAGCATATTACATTCCATTTGAGTTTAATGTTTTTCTTACTTTGATTTTTTTTTTAAATGACTACTCCTATAACACTAATGCTTGCTTGTCTTATATATTTCCCCCTTAAAAAAAGAGAAGATACTGGCACTGTAGTTATAACTCAGTGTCACAGTGCGTTTCCGACCGACATGCACAATGTCCTCAGTTCAGTCCCTAAAACTAGAAGAAATAAGAGACATAAGTGTCTGTGACCAAGTGTACCATAAAAGCCACTCCAAATACTTTTTTTCTCGTTGACTGTTCTCACTATAAAGTTCAAGGGAGCCTCATCCTTCCTTGGCTTCCAAGCACTGGAATTTTTAAAGGCATGTGACACCCTCAATTTCTTTTAACAGAAAACTAAGATATCTTTCTTATTTGAGATTTTATATATATATATATGTATATATGTGTGGGTGTGTGTATATATATACATATATACACTAAGCAATTTAGTGATAATTATAACTATGTTTAGATGTTAAATATTTCTAAATCCAAGTTTTGTTCAGTGCTCATTTTATTGATATTTTTCCTGAACATATTATATGAATTGATTATATTTATGAATATTAATCTAAGAATGAAATTATCTCAAAGGTGTCTGAAACTAATTCTAAAGCAAAAACTAGACCTTAAGTCATTTGGCAGTCCTGAATGAATTGTGCTCCTCTACTCTCTAAGTAAAAGGATGCCTATTCTAGTCCAGAATCCCCTCCCATGTTGTCATTCACACCACTTCCCATATTGACCTACTTATTCTGCTGTTTGTGTGTGTAAGGCTGTGTGTAGGTAGATTTTTTTTTCCATTTTGGCTTATGATTACTTTTCCATTGCTTCACATATGATATTTGGCTGACTTCCTAGTTGAGGAAGTAGATGCATAAATCAATGACTCTGAATTTTAAGCAAATGCAGTAGTTCATCATAAATTATATCCAGAAAAAGTGGGCTTTGCTCTTTTTAAACGTAGATTCTGGTATGTGCTAGGCATGTGTTCTATTACCAAGCTTTCAGTCTGACCCCAGAAAGCATGCTTGGAATACAGAAAGGCCAAGATCATTGGGAAGAAACTATGTGAGGTTAGAGCTGAGTGTGGTGGCAACTGCCTGTTGTCACCAGGACATTTGAGGCTGAGGTACTGTGTCATTGAGTTAACAGTGAGTTAAGTTCCAGGCTTGAACTACACCGCAGAATGCTCACAAAACAAACAAACAAAAAAACAACAAGTTGAGAGGATTCTTTTATACTTGTATTCAAAAGCTTCTTTAAAAAAAATTAACAAATTTATGGAATACTGGTAATTCAGTTATTCATATGTGATGCAATTATCAAAGCGGTTATGTCCATCTCAAGCATATTTCATCTTTGAATTGAAGTGGGAAGTACTGGACTCTTATAAATTCTCTAAAAATATAGTAAATAGTTAAAAAGCACTTGCCTACTTTTGTGACCCTGTATCCAGCCTTTTTCCATCTCTTTCCCTTCTTAGTTCCTGTTAATCACTGCTCTATTCTCACTTTATCTGTACTTTTCTTTCAACCAAGAATATTCTCTATCTTATCTGTTAAAATCCTGTTCATCCTCTAAAATATTTAATCTCTCAATTAGTTGTTGTTTTTAAATATGGTTTCTATCTGGCAAAGTGTTTAGTTGTGTTCATGGTTCCCTCTCTGTGCCTAAGTATAGGAGACATTTAACAAATTGATCAAATTTATGTTAACCATGACTTGGTTTATGCATTCCCTCACTCATGGAACAAATGCAATTTCCCTACATTGTTCTAGGCAATTGGAATACAATAAGGATGGGTGGCTTAAAAAGAAAATGGTTCTTAGATTCTTCATGTTCTATGGGCATGAAGATACTGTATATTACATTCTCAAAGTAAGACCTTGGTATAGTAATGAACAGAGCCCATATGTATCTTCAATACATCATAATTATTTTAGGGTGATTTTTTTTAAAATAAAATTACACTTGAACAAAAGAATTATATTAGCCTAATCACTGTTTCACCACACAATTTTATTTGAATATAGACCAAAAATTTTAATCCTATAAAAATAAAAACACTGGAGTTGACTTTCTCTTCTTTATGTACAGTGGATCCAAATTTCTACAGTAAAAACTTGCTGCTTTTAGGAAAGACATACTTGAAGCTAAACAACAAAAAGCTTGCTGCGTTCTGGCTGGTAAAAGCCAAGGGTTATCCAGCACACACAGAAGAAGATAAACAGGTAAAATATCTGTAATAAAGTAAGGCAGATA
The DNA here is from genome assembly GCA_004025045.1 of Sigmodon hispidus. Lineage (NCBI taxonomy): Eukaryota > Metazoa > Chordata > Mammalia > Rodentia > Cricetidae > Sigmodon > Sigmodon hispidus. Next base: position 49,470 of record PVIH01005599.1, read on the forward strand.
GGCTTTCATTGAGACATCAGTAAATGAACTGTGAACTTTTTTAAAAGCATAATCGTTTAAAGGCATAGTATTGTAGAAAGTACAAGTGCCTGTTTGTTTATTTACCTTTATAGTTTAAAATGGGAACTCTTTAGTAACTATCACCAAATGTTATAAGTTGCTTGCTGCAGTGTATAATTGATATTTTATATATATATATGATCAAATGTGATTTTTAAAACATAAAAAAACATAGGTGCTTACCTAACATGTACAAAGACCTGGTTCTATTTCTGACACTGTGGGAAATGGGTTTGCAGTCAGGATATCGAAAGTTAAGGGATATAACTAGAGTTTTTTGGAGTCTCACCTAATCATCACTATCAAGAGACTTAATTGTTACCATGCCCTGGTTATCTTGAATGGCCTAGAAATCAGTCCAATTTACTTCAGTTGTTTAAGTTAGGCTGCACTATTTATATGTAACATGATTTTTGTTGTTGTTTGTTTTTTTTTCCACTTTAGGTACAGATAGAAGCTGCTCAGTTGCTTACACACTTGTGACAAGAACTGAGAACTTGTTGATGATGGCAACAATGTACCTAACAGTTTGAATATCATTGATTTATAAAGACAATACATTAACTGTAATGTTTCTATGGCTTTTCCCCCATAAAAATACAAAATTCTGGTTTCTTCCAAGTAAATGGATAAAACAAACTGCCATGTTGCCCTAAAGGTGGCAGCAATGCCTTTCCCTGGTTTAGACAGACATTTTCAATTTGGAACACCAATAGGAAAAAAAAAAGGATGGAATCTATAAGCATTCAATGCATTAGGATGCGAGGTTTTCAAAGAAGCCTTTGTGAACAGTGGCATATGACAGAATGGTTTTCATGTTGAAACTGACTGAAATTTGCTATCTTAGAGAAAGGGAAAAACAAGAGTCGGTATTTATGATGTTGAGGGTTCCTGAATAAAATACTTAAGTGGTTTGTCTTAAAAGCAAACCTGAATAAGAAAAAAATGCTCTGGAATGATTTTCCTTTTAAAATGTGCTATAGCTTTATAGGGGGGTTGAATTTGTGACTTGGAAAATTGTAATCCTTTATAGAATGGAGGGACACAGATTTTAGGATGAGAAACAAATAGATGTATTTAACAGGCAGGCTACTATTATTTGAGTCTGAGACCCCACCACAGCAAACTTAAGTTTTCTAACAACTAAACCTTGAATGCCATTTACACTGAATGGATCTGAGACTGTGTAGAGGTATATTTTTTCCCAAAAGACATGAGACTTGCAATGTTTTAATAAATTACAGCAAAATGTGTAGGTGTGTGCTGTTCCTGTTTTACCATGTAAACATTCAAACATAAACATTAGAAATACATCCTGTGCTTGGATTCAAGGTATTAGTATTTTGCTATATCCTATTTATATGTGTACATATGTGTCTTCATATATAATGAATTTTTAAACTTTTGGAATCACAGATATTATCATACCCTTAAGTATCTCAACTGCTTTTCAGAATAAGTACATTTTCAAAAACAAATATATTATCACACCTGTTATATTGCCTCATAACAAGACACACTCAAATTTCCTTAACTGTCCAAAGCACCTTCTGCTTTTTAGACCAGAATTTGATTTGCAGCAGGTGGTTTTAGTACAGAAAATTTCTTCCCACACTGTATAACACAGACTTTTTGGAGAGCCCAATTTGGTTACTATCAACAGTCCTTCATTCCAGATCAGCCTCTGACATTCATGTTCCATCTTGTCTTCTGGACTCCACTTAATTATAATACGTCTTCTTTGGCTTTCATATTCATCACTTTGAAATTAACTTCTGTTTTATTTTCTAGTTCATTTCCATTTTTTATACACTTTGTTTTGTTTTAGGTGGTTTGTATTGCATTAAAAACGTGATTGTCTTCATTTGCAGAATTTTGGGTTTTTGTTTTATCTTTTCCTTCATTTTCCCCTCCTGACTTTTGTCAGCAGCCACTTCATATCTTCATTAATTGTCTAGTTATAAACTTTAGCTACTTATTCACATTAGTGGATTATGCTAAAGAATTTAAAGTTTTTACATTATATTCAAGTCCTTATACTTCTTAAGCAAGGCTTTTTTTTTTTTTTAAACCAGATATGTATCATCCTAGCTGCTTCTGTGGGTTTATTCCTTAGAATAGCTTTTCTGTTACCAGCACGAAGTCCTGGAATCAACCCCTAGCACTCACACAGAAAAAAAAAAATATTTCTGGAGAGTTATTTTTGTGAAATGAGGTATTTTCTAGTAATAAAGACTTTTATGGATTAGAGAATCTATCTTCTGATGCTTTATAGACCTTCTTTATTTTAAAATAATTAAGATTTACAAGAAATTACATAATTTAATACAAGCAAGTTCTGAATACCCTTCTTCCTATTTGATCTTGGGTAACATGTAACTAAGGTATAATACCAAACCAAGAAACATACTGGTATGATCTGTAGACCTTAATTCAGATTTTACGACTCTTAGATGTCTTCACTTTATGTCTAGTTCTTAGCAACTTTATTATACAAACTTTTATAACTACCACCACAGGCAAGATACAAATTTGTTTTATTCAGACACCTAGTGCTCTATACATTCATAACCAACTTCAGTCCTTCTTACATTTCTAATACACTGTACAACTATCACACCCTACAACTAATCTGCTATAAATCTGTCATTTCAAAATTCTCAGGCAAATGCAATTTTCTAGTATATAACCTTTTTGGGATTGTGCCTTTTCATGTAGCCAAATCCTCTTACAACAACTAAGTTGAATCTATAGTTTTTCCTTGTAGTGTTAACATTTTATGACATGGATATACCATTTTATCCATTTGTTGAAGGTATTTAAATTTCTCTAATTTGTGGCTATTAAAACTGAAGGTTTTTTTACATTCATGTTTATTGTGCCATTTTTTTTTACAAACAAGTTATAGAATCAGTGTAGATGTCTATCAAGTAAACAAAGAAAATGTATATATTAACAAACCAATTTTACTCAGACATAAAAGGTGAAATTACCTCATTTGTAGCCAAAAAGATGGAAGTGAAGATAATCGTGTTAAGCCTCTATCAGCTCAGATGGATACTGCATGTGGATCCAAATTAAACAAACACATAACATGAGAGTAGAAGGCAGATTACTTGGGAAGAAGTAGGTAATAGTGGGCTAAATATGTCAGAGCACATGTGAAAAAACGTCACAGAGAAAGCCATTATTTTTTATAGTGAATATATGCTAAAAATAAAAATTAAAGCTGTTATGACCTGTTTTTATTTATACTTATTTTCTTCATGGAATAAATGACCATGAGGAAACAAGTTTCTGTGTATTTTCTTATTCATAAGGTGTCACCTTGGTTCTTATGTGTGACCAAGGGTGAGACCACTACTCGGAGAATGTGCCCTTTAATGCCATTATTTCTCCTTCCTGTAAAATTCCGCTGACTCTATTTTTGTGTGCACTCCAGACCTCACATTGTTTGAAAGGCTAATTTCCTCATGCACATAAGAGTGTGTAGCATTCTCTATGCTAAACATACTCCAGACACAGGCGTGGGTGCTTTCCTTTCCTTAAATGTGTCTCCTATCTTTGAGGATTGTATAAAACCTGAATTTGGATTTATTTATTGGTAGTACAGTGAGTAGGGGAAGTCTAGGCCTCTGAGTATACCAGGGGAAAGCTTGGGGTATTTTTGGTTATTTGGTTGTCCCCATTTCCCTCATATTTATCTGTGAACCTGTTGTCACTTCTTGATAACATAATATTCCCAGTATGGACCATCTACAGGCAATGGATGCCACAACATAGTTTGTCAGGCATAATAAAAACAAAATAGAAAGTTAATCACAAGAACCAAGAGAACAGTTTATGAGAAAGACACATAATTAGTACTTTAAAAGAAATGCTATCATCATTTTAGTTTCATTCTCCTTGGTTGAATTTTGGAATAGAGCTTTTTAGAATTTAGGAAACAGCACTTTTAAATTTATGTCGAATTCCCAGTTGACATTAAACTTGATTTTTATGTTCAACAGATTAGATTAAAAAGTATGTAGGGCATGTCACAGGAGAACTTTTACTTCACATTTCAACAACTGATTTGTCTTGCTTCAGTGTTTACTAGACCATGTTAATGTTAAATTAAATGTTAGGACTCAATAAGCCTACAATAAACTACACTTGTTTGGAGTCAGTTTACTCAGAATAATGTAGTGTAGGAAACATGACAAAGTTAAGCCTCATTTCAAAAAATAAACAAGTAGCAGTAATGTAACAAGAACATCTACACAGTTCTTCAAGAACCAGAGTTCCCTAAAGTGACAGCTCAGGGAATGTGATTGATTCATGTATACCCAGTTACCACTCCCTAGTATACATAAAAGCTTTCTCAGTTCAGAAACAGCTTACTATTTAGAGTCTTTTCAACTCCAAATGTAAGCAAGGTTGTCTGGCAATGGAGTAGATATTCAACAACTTATTTAGCTTTCATGAGAACTAGATGGATAATTGAAAGCCAGCTGAAGGAAACAATTACCCGTTCATTTTCAACTGCCTAGGAACTGTGGGGGGGGGGGGGGGGAGAGGGTATGGGACCAAATAGTAGCTTCTTTCCCAAAGATAGATGGCTTAACTTGATCGGTAAACCTGTTTTAAGCCTATGACCTATTCCCCTAGGCTCAATTTATTGGTGATGTTGGGAACTGTCACTACTATGAAGTATCATTAACCTATCTCTGAGTCTTTTAGTTCCCATTTTCTCATGACTGTATAGTGAGTACAGTTCAGAATAGGGATGGGAAGGAGAGAAAGCAGTTTGATTTTATGTTCACTCCTGAGAAGATAAGACAAGTCTCTATATCTTAAAATTTTAACTGTATGTATGAAAGAAGAGCTTGATGAGGTTTGCAAGCTAGTCTTCCCTAGAAAACTAGTTCATTGGTCTTGTGGGCTATTTCCAGTGTGAGGTAACTTAACAAAAGGATCAGTTCCCTGAAATTTCACCTCAACCCACATCTGCAAAAAAACCGATATCTCAAATACCTCTACTGAATGAAAGCCAATACTTTAGTCATAGCAAGTTTATTATTTTACAGAATAATTTATGCAGTAATTTGAAGACTGGCTATCCTCTACTATATAACTTGTCATATATTGAGATTTAAAAAATTCTTTAAGCTTGAAAATAAACAGATTTTCTGTAGTTTATCAAACTAAGAAAATTATTGGTTTTATTTTTTTTCTAAATTTTGAATAAAATTGAACATAATCTAAATATGTAGAAAAATAAAATCTTGACAAAACTAAACTAGTGAGTAGAAGTTATAATTCTAAGTGAATTTCAAAATTACAAAAACTTTAAGTTAATGAACTTAGCAGTGCATATTGAAAGGATAAAAATGGAAAATATTTTTATATTAATTAGGAAGCCCAGTTTGCTAAAAGTAGCAATATCATTCACATTAGATTTTAAATTTTTTTTTCATACACCATGAATGCTCTCATAATGAAAATCAGTATTGTTTAAAGAAAACTTGAACTATATTAAATGGGGGACACAAAGTATTTTTTAATGTACCTACTGAATTTAGAAACAATTTTCATGAATTTCAAAAGGAGGTTATTCAAACACTAATAGAAAGTTCTTAGTGTGAGTGTTTTCAAATACTTATGTAGCTTTTTGATCCATTTAGCTTAATTACATCTCTAATTTCATAAAACTAAACCTTGAGCACAAAAGCATCAAAATTCAGTACCTTTTATATATTCCTAAGTATTAAACTTTCTATTTATTATTAATTAAATTTGAAGCATATTACAAGTTTAAAAATGTTAAGTACAGAAATGCCTGATTCTTTGACATTCCACAAATTCCCAGAATCCCAAAATCACATGTAAATAGACCTCTGCTGCCCAGCAATCAATTCCAGCTGCTCCTAGACACTTCTATGTTTACTGATATAACAATGATGGGATCTTTTTTAAAAATCTATTCCTTTAGAACTTTTAAGTTGAATTGTTTTAAGAAAAGCCAGCAGCATTTTAGAAATACACTTAAAAAGTTGGCCTAAGCCCTAATTACCTTCTTGAACAGCCATGCAACCAAACACAATCAGATGTCACCTAGGGAGAACATGGAACATTTATTTGCACTTTCCCCCTGGATAACAGAAACAAGGCAAAGCAAATTCAGAGTTTTGTGAATGAACGGCTGCCATGTTTAATACACCTGGTGCTCTATAAAACTAGAGCCACTGTCATATGCTTATATAGATATATACTTCTTAATAAATTCTCTTGCTTGCTTCAAAATTTAAGGATGATCTTTTTCCTAGTCAGTCATCTTAAGGGAACAATAAATAAAATAGAAAGTGATGAAATGTTTTGCATATTTCTGTGGAAAAACAGAAAACATTTATACTTTGAGAGATTCAGAAAATTAACTGTACAGAATGAACAGCTTATATACACTATCTGTGCAATTTTTCTTGGCTGGGGTATTTAAATGCAAGAGCTCCTCCAAGACAAGAAGCCACATTCATTCTTGTCCAAATCCCTCTGTCTCTTCTATTGCAAAAAGAAGTTTTTCCTTTAGTTGTTCATAACTCTTATATGGTGGTAGATCCAAGCGATTAAAACTGAACAAAAACAAAAACAAAATCAGACGCTTTCAATAAAATAAACTGAAGAGATTTCTAATACAATATGTTTTAACAGCACATGGAAATCTGAATATTATGTATGTAAAATTTTGTCAAAGGTATCCTAACAATTTAATAACAATTAGCATATTAACACATCTAAATTTCATAGAGGAATCTTTTCAACTTTAAGACATAAAATATCTACATATTAGGCAAAAAATAATGGAATTACAAATAATATCAATCTTTATAGACTAGGTTTAATAATAGGTTTTCTTTTGCTATTCCTGTGTCATAGGGTATGAGTTTACATAACTTTTCTTAGGTTAAGAATTAATTTCATCCATCTTTCCATCCATCCATCCATCCATCCATTCATTCATTCATTATTTTCTGAGAAATTTTGTGTGCAAGATGCTCCAGTAGCAGGTAATACAGTGATGAAAATCTTAATTCCTTTCTCTCATGGAAGTTATGTTCTGAGTAGAGACAGTCAATAAATAGAAGTATTTGTCTCCTTAAATAATCTCACCATATTAGATTCTAATCTACAAATAGAACATTTTCCAGTCCTTCCAAGATCAATTCTTTTCTGAGACTGAACAATGAAAAGAAAAATACTAAAACTAAAAAGAATAATATTCAATTTCTAAAATATGGTATTGACTAACTTCATTAGAATTGTGTCCATTGTTTTGGTAACTTAGTGAAACACACAGGAAAAAGTCAAAACCTTTCTGTGGCTTCATTTTTTTATAAACCTTCTCATCTCTTTTTGCTCCACCCATGCAAGTTAGGAAAGCTGGTAACTCAAGACTCTTTAGGAAAAGGCAGCCAATTTCAACAGTTACGAAAAATCATCATTAGCATACTAGTTTTTTCAAACTAAAACACTTAAATATATTGATGGTAGCAATGTAGACTTTATATTGATTTTCATTTTAAACTATGCTCCAAGAAAGAATTGTAATGGTAACTGAGGTTAGGAAAACAACAATAACAAAAACTTCTTTTCATTTTGCTCCTATACCAGAAACAGTCCTTCACACATCCTTTGCCAAATTTTATCATGCTCCTAAATCCCATTTTTCTCCTCCTGATCATTTTTATTGTCACTACACCCTTGTGAACATTTCTCTGTTTCATCTGGGCCATTAAGTATTTATTGCTCTGCTTACTTCCCATCTACTTACTTTCTTCACTCACTATGTTGCATATACATAACTTTCTGAGTCACTTTGCTAAAACAACACACTAGCTTACAACACTCTTAGAAACTTTTTACTGCTAAAGCTGCAGAACATGTGGTAAGATGATTGATGGAAGGCTAAGATCAATTTATTTTATGCTTTTTAACTTAACACATACTTTTTTCTACAATCATGCCCTTTGTCTTTCTTTGTCCTAGAATAACCTTACATATGAAAGTCTCATCTGTTCACCAACAATCATCCTAAGTGCCAGAGCATCTAAGAAGTTTACCTATGGTATCTTATATAGCTCTTCATTTCTATTTAACATTTATACCATGAGTGACAGTTTTCCTCCATTAGATTAAGCAAAGAGTCATCTTTGAATTATTACTAAATACTTAATTTAGGGAATGTGAAGCTGAATAACAGACATGTGTTACTTGAAAATACTCCAAAGAGATTTCTGTTTCAAGAAATTGTCCATTACATTTGCGTTGCTTCATAAAGGACAGAGACATACTAATAAAATACACTCATTTTTTTATTGGGCATTGACAAAGTACTGTTTTTTAGATCTGGCTTTTACGCTGATGTACTCAAAAAGACAAAATCAAATTTATTACTTCTACCTCTCTGTAAAAAAGGAAGAGACTTGACCATATATTTTCAAAGAAAATACATAACCTAAAAAAATTGTATACTTATTATTTATTGGCACTATAACTACGGAACTTTAAAGCTGCTACCTCATTATGAAGATGACAGTAGAGGACCCCATATTGCCTCACTTTACTGAGAGTCATTAAGACTAACTACTAATTTACCCTAGTCATTGTTTTTATAAATCAAAATCTTTCTGATCACTTTTTTTTTTAAATCCAAATGCTCATCAAAATACTCATTTGTACTTTTCTTTGTTTGAATTAAATCCCACACCCCCATCTCAGACTTCTTCAGGTCTGGTCTGAGCTTCGGTCTTTCAGTCTCTTAACTCTTCATCTCTTGCCATAACTGAAATCCAACAAGGTGGGAAAATGTCATTTCCTCTGAAGCCAATCAGCAAAAAATGTTTCTTTACTAATGCACACCCTGTTTAGCTATGGGACCTCTCTGCATTTCTTACCGCGCATTCTTGGTTGTGTTTCATTTGCTTAAGGCTTTGGTTTAGAAGACTTCATAATACTCATATTGATGAGAAACAATGTCATGGCCTCCCACTTCCTTGCCCTTCTCACTCTTTAGTGATCATTTGTTCTATTTTCTTCATTTACTGATCTCGGGATTTTACGTTTAATATTGTCACCACCAGTGAAGAACATTTCTTACTTAAAAGTGTTTTCTTACTGTGTCTTTCAAGTATATTTCAATGAAAACAAAAGCCTGGTAAGCCAATAGTCTTTTACCACCATACCAAAATTATAGCAAGAGGATATAAACAACTTTAAGTAGATTAAAACAGTAACCAATGTCGCCCAATTTCAAAAGGGGGGTGGTAAATGGATTCACTAAGTACCACCAGCCTTTTAAAGAAAACTAACACTAGCACTCCTCAAAATGTTCCATAAAATAGAAAGGGAAGGAATTTACTACATTCCTTTAATGAGACTAGTATTTACACTAATACCTAAAGTGGATAAAACAAAAGAGAAAATTACAGGCCTGATGAACATTGATGTATCAGTTTTTAAGAAAATACTGGTGAATCACATTCAAGAGCACACCAAAAAGATCGTTCATGAGGCTAGAGAGATTTCTCAATAGTCAAAAACACTGTTTGGTCTTCCAGAAGACCCAAATTCATGTCCTAGCACCCACATAATGACTCACAACCATCTGTAACTCCAGATCCTAGGAATCCAAGGCCTTTTGACCTCCAATGGCACAGACATGGAATACAGACATATATACGGGCAAAACACTCATGCATATAAAATGGAAGGAAAAAATACTTATCATGACTGAGTTTCATTTCAGGAATGGTATAAAATATGAAAAATACCTCATGGTACAAAAAGATCATATCAAAATCATCCCTTAATAAGAGAACATCTCCTCAAGATAAAAGCCCTGAAGAACCTAAGAATTGTAGTGGGATTATTGTAAATATTTGTCCCTCCTACTGGTTTAATAAAAAGCTGATTGCCCAGAGGCAGACAGAAAGTGTGGGTGGGGCTATCAGACTAAGAAAACTCTGGGAATGTCTCAGAGCAGGGCAGTGATGCTGTAGAGATGCCACAGAGATGCCAGGAGACTCAGAGGAAAGAAGTTGAAATGCTGCTGAGAAAAGCACTGGCTGAATAAGATAAGAATAATGGGTTAGTTTAGGAGCAAAAGCTAGTTAGCAATATGCCTGGGCCCTAGGTCAATCAGCGTAAAATTAATGTAAGTGTCTGTGTGTTTCTGTGGGGACTACAAGTCAGGGGTCAAAACCTTAGGGCCAGGCGCAGAAGTATGGGGTCAGAAACCATATACAATAAAGAATTATAGCCAAAAAAAAAAGGCATATATGACTTCTAAAATCAACATTGTGGTGAGCAGGAAAATAAACAAAAAAAGTCAGGCATTTTCACTAAACCAAGAAAAGAAAGAATGCATATTTTCTCTACTCCTATTTCATATGGTTCTTTTAGTCTTAAATAGAGCAATAACAGATGGAAACAAATAGGAAAGGAAGAAGTCAAAGTACCTTTGCACAGTATAATTCTGTAAGTCAGAGACTATGAACTCCACCAGATTTTTAGAACTAATAAACACTTTGAAAGTAGTAGGGCAAAAAATTGACATAGAAATTGGTAGCTTTCTTATACCCCAATAAGGAATTTATATATATATAATATATATATATATATATAAAACTAAAAAAAAAAAAAAACCTAGATACTAAAAGCCAAGCAAACCAATCAAATGGACTAATGAATGAACAGGTGGTTTTTAAAACAAAGAAATGACCAATAAATATGAAAAAGAAATGTTCATTGTCCTTGGGCATTGTGGAAATACAAATCAAAACTACATTGAAATCCCATGTCATCCCAGTGAGATTGGCTATCATGAAAAGAGGAAAACATGCTGGTGAGGATGTAAAAAAGATAGAACCCTATGTACTACTGGTGAAAATTCAAGTAATCTATCTGCTATGGAAATCAGTATGAAGAATTCTCAAAACCTAGAAGTAGAACTTCCACATGATGACACAGTTATGCCATCCCTAGGTATGTACCTAAAGGACTCTAAATAAACATGCCACAGTGATTCTTACGATCTGTTTCAACAGTATTCACAAAGGCAAGCTATGCTATCAGGTTACAAGTCTTGAAACAGATGAATGAAAAAGTAAATGAGGTATATATACAGACTAATAGTATATTCTGCCACAAAGAATTCAAACAGATAATCATATTAAACAAAATAAGACTTAGACAAATGTTACATGTTCTCTCCCATTTATAGATCCTACATTATAATACACGTATATGGGACATAAAAGTAGAAGCAAGATTGTGGGAGAATGAATGGAAATAATGAGGAGTGGGTCAAGGAAGCAAAAGAGGTTGAACTTGGCCAAATATATGATATATTTACATAAAGATGTCTATACTAAACCAATTACTATATTCAATGAATATGTCAACAAAATTGAATATTAATGTTAGAAAAGGCATATATTTAAACACCAAGATTTAATAAACATGTTTAGTGGTTCATAAAGCAATGGCTTTATTTATTTAGACAACTCCATGTTGAAGAACATCAGGAAACAGCTTGGCATTCCTGCTTTTACTTGTCCTAAGGCACTACCAAGTTTCAGCAATATTGTTTCTACATATGTAGAAATATCAAGGCAACAAGAAGCCAAATTATAGCTTAGGATGAAAAAAACTTTGATCTCCTGAAAAACATCACTTATCATTTGTGGTGTAGATAATATAACATTTTCCTGCATTCTCCTTCATCTACTTCTCTTAAATCTCATTCTTTCTTATTTATAATTCTTTAAGCCTTTAAATTTCCTTATAAAGAAGTCCAAATTACAATAATCATATGGGCTGAATCATGTATTTCCAATTATGTTCACATTTTGTGACACACTATGTTCTACTCACTTCAGTTGAATTCCAGTTCTTCCTTTTAGGGTTTTGCTTTCTTCAACATTTAATCAAGAATATTCTACATTTCCCATAGCATGCTATTTATTAAACTTAAGTTAAATATTATCCTTTTCAAGGAATCCGGTTCACCATCCATGCACATACAACATGCATACTCCAATTGTACAGCACTCTGTTCTCCTTTTAGATTCTTGCTTATCTTTTCTGTTCTACTCATAAAAATCCAGAGTAATTCCATCTTAGTTGCTATATAATGGGTACAGCCATTAAACCAATTAAAACAATGGATACATTCTCAAGTATTTCTATTAAAGCTATACAAACTCATCCTAGAGCACTTAGCTACAGAACACTATGATTCTGCTCACAAAGTATAATGAAGTAGCTATAATGACATTTACCTGCTAACAAACAAACAAAACCCTTTCTGGCCTTTACCTTCCTGTTTAGGATTCTTGAACTTACCATGTATGGCTTCTTGGTAACCAGGTGTCTTTGCCAACTTTTTCAATACAGAACTTTTGAGGCCCATTACTTCCTAAATTAGGAACATAAGATAATAAAATACTTGGTTTATCAACCAAATGATTGGTTTTTGAAAACTAACAGAAGCATGTCATATGATATGAATGATATAGAGGAAACTGAAATTTTCATAATTATAGTTTACTCTGCACCGAGCTCTTTGGTGCTGTAGAAATACTGAAGTAAGAATTACTCCTTAGAGAGAAAGGTAACTATTTTTATACAATCTTGCTTCCCTAGCAATTACCCTATGACTGATGGAAAGCAATAGCTATCTCTTTGATGACTCTTTCATTTCATTTTATCTCACAAATTGTGGCTCCCAGAGGCTCATAAATTCACATGCTTGATCACCAGGGAGTGGCACTACTGACATGGATTAGGAGGTTGTGACTTTTTTGGAAGAAGTGTGTCACTGTGTGTGTAGGTTTTGAGGTTTCAAAAGCCATGATAGGCCCAGTTTCTTTCTCTTCTTGCTGCCTGTGGATCAGAATGTAGAATACCCAGCTAACCCTCCAGCACCTTATCTGCCTACATGCTACCATGCTCCCTGCCATGACAATGGATTAAACGTCTGAAAATGCAGACAAGCCCCAATTAAATTCTTTCCTTTGTAAAAATTGCCAGGGTCATGGAGTATCTTCAGGGCAGAACAGTGACCGAGACACAAATGCCTTCAGTATTAATAATTGCTTTTTTTCTATTGAAGAAACCTTACCATAACCCAGAAAAAATAGTCATTAATTGAAGTTTACTGTGTGTCTACCAGGTATTATCACAAAAGCTAACTTCAGAGAAACTACAGTGTATCTCCATTTACCCATAAGCTCAGCAAATCCTCCTAGTGGTAATCGGCAGGTTCCAGTGACAAACTGCAAGAGTCGCATTCTTACTTCATTATCAGTCTCTTTCACAAACTGTATGACAAAAATCAAATGTACTTTAATACAAAATAAGGGCCAACATCCCATCAATAATGGACAGTAAACAGGTAAAAATGTTAAAAAAAAATTAACACAATTTAGTTCAATTATTAGTGCAATAAAATGTGTAGTAGCACCTAGGTGCACTGTAGATCTCACATCAGTTAACCCTCACAATACTACAACCAGCCACTCAGCTCTCATACAAATGGGAAATAAGGGTAGAAATCTTATGTCACTTGTAGACAGTAATGTCTCTAACAGGTACACTTGCCTCTTCCTAAGAGTACTTAAGCACTGTGCCATGTGTTTCTCATTTACTTAGATGTCACAACAATCTATGAGGCAGCCAAAATCATTAGTAATCTTACCATATATGCTAGAAAGGGAGGCCTATAGACCTTATGTCATTTTTCTCTTCAGACCTCTAACAATTAGTACATTTGAACTCCAGTCTCATTGAGCCCTAAACCACTGTTAAGCTGTGTTAACTATAAGCTACAAAAACAAATGAACACTTCCCCATTGATATTCTCTGTGGTATTTTCTGCTACTCAGCATTTTCAAACTTTCTATGTCCTTACTGAAAAACTAAGGCTGTCTCAAAAATTAACAAGTTTGTAGACAAGTTCTTTTGAAAGAGGAATATGAATAGCAAATACAATAAAACAATGAATGGGTTGGTTCAAATAAAACAGAAAGTCAGCAATTTAAGAGGGCAGTTTGAGAACAAAAAGGCTTCTGTCAAATAGGGAATACACAAGTGGTAGCTAATTTTTATTATGGATTTGACTGGATTAATTAAAAGCCTTACTGAAACACAAGCTTTGGGGATGTCTCTGAGGTATTCCTGTGGGGATTAATTGAATGAAGAAGACTCTTCCTCAATGTGGGAAGCACTATGCCAAAAGCTAAGTCCCAGACTGAATAAAAGGAAATGGAAGCAGGGCATCTCTACTTCCTAATCTGTATAGCTATGAGCAAGTTCTCAAGGTTACTGCTGTATCTGCTTTTAACATCATGCTTTCCTGTGACCACTGGTACTCTTAAAACTGAATGCCAAAATAACATTTTATTCTTGATAAATTGTTCTTGTCAAGAACTTCGTCAGAGCAATAAGAAAATAGCTAATGGAACAGCCTCCAATTACTAAGCTCCTCTCTTATTCTCTTCCCCTCCATTCCTACCTTTCAAAAATGGTATATTCATATTCTATAGCATATACATACAGTAAACATTATAGTTCACTCAGTCAGTCCTCTCCTGGTAGACATTTGAGTTCTGTTAACATACAAACAATTACTGCATTAAGCATTTTAGTACATGCTAAATATTTAAAGGAGGTTCCTAGAAGGGTCTATATATTAAAATATAATGCAATAGACTAATGGGATTCATCCTTATTAAAAAAAAAAATACCTTTTGGAAAATCTCGCTTGATAATATAAAACTCATATCTTGACCAGAGTGAAAATTATCAGAAGTATAACCATTAAATTGCCCATATGAGCTGTAGTAAATAAAATACTTATGGAAAGAATATCTCAGGATTAGAGATTTAAAATTTTCAACATATAAAACAAAGCAAAACAAAATATCTCATAAAATATGTTTAAATAGTCAAGTAGTGGTGCCTCACACCTTTAATTCAAGCACTCAGGGGAGAGAAGCAGGAAGCTCTCTGAGTTTCAAGGCCAGCCTGATCTACAGATGGAGTTCTAGGCCACCCAGGGCTACACAGAGAAACCTGCTCTTGAAAAAAAAAAAGTGCTTAAATATTAGTGTGGTGCACATGGATGGTCTGATACCTACCTGGTCACAGTTTAATCCAAAACACAGTAAGAAAAAAATAGTCATTCTTAGGTATCACTGTCTGAATTATTCCAATTCTTTAGCATATCATCACTTTCAGAAGAAGTAAATACCCACATTGACCTTATCATTAAAAACATACATCTGGCTGGATGTGGTGGAAGGTGCCTGTAATCCCAGCACTGGATGAACTGATGCAAGACGAAAGCAAATTCAAGATCAGTCTGAGCTATTCAAACAGGCTCTATCTCAACATATAGCTCCAACAAATCTAAAACAAGTCAAACAAAACCTTACAGTCCTTCACTTCTAGAAAACATAAAGAACTCATAGAATACTTGTGATGCCACTAAAGACTATTTATAGTTCCATTTAGAAAATAGTGAAAGTGTGTTGGCATAGCTGATTGGTAGTGTGTAGAAAAAAGCAAATAGATCCAAGCCTGTCAGCCCTGTACAAAACTCAAATCCAAGTGGATCAAAGACCTTAACATAAACCCAGCCACTCTGAACTTGATAGAAAAGAAAGTAGGAAATACCCTCCGATGAATTGGCACAGGTGACCACTTCCTAAATATAACACCAGTGGCACAGACACTAAGAACAACAATCAATAAGTAGGACCTCCTGAAGCTGAGAAGCTTCTGTGAAGCCAAGGACACTGTCAATAGAACAAAACAACAGCCTACAGAATGGGAAAAGATTTTCATCAACCCTACAAGTGAAAGAGGACTAATCTCTAAAATATATAAAGAACTCAAGAAACTAGAGCCCAAAACCTTGAATAACCCAATCAAAAAATGGAGTTCAGAATTAAAAAGGGAATTCTCAGCAGAAGAATTATGAATGGCTGTAAGGCACTTGAAAAAGTGCTCAAAGTCTTTAGCCATCAGAGAAATGAAATCAAAACAACTTTGAGATATCACCTTACACTTGGCAGATTGGCTAAGACAAAAGACACAGATGACAGCCTATGCTGGAGAGGTTGTGGAGCAAGGGGAACACTCCTCCATTATTGGGGGGAGTGTAAGCTTGCTCAGCCACTCTGGAATGCAGTATGGAGGTTTCTCAGAAAACTGGAAATCAATCTCCCCAAGGACCCAGCAATACTGGCTGTATACCCTAAAGACACACATTATCACTCCAAAGGCATTAGCCCAACTATGTTCATAGCAGTATTATTATTCATGATAGTTGGAAACAACCTAAATGTCCCTCAGCTGAAGAATGGATTAACAAACTGGGGAACATCTACACAATGGAGTACTACTCAGCAGTAAGAAAAAATGATATCCCAGGCAAATGGATGGATTTGGAGAATATCCTCATGAGCGAGGTATCACAAACCCAGAAAGATAAGCAGGGGATGTACTCACTCATTAGTGGACTCTAAACAAAAAAAAGAAAAAAAAGAAAAAGAAAATAGTGAAAGAGATGGAAGGCTAAAACATAGGTCCAAATGTATTCTCACAAATAAAAAACTACTTTAAAACCATGTTTTATGAGAAAACATTTTCTTCAAATGATTTGTCTCAAAAAAGATAAAGCAAATACCTGCCAAAACCAAATAATTTGCTTGCTGTTCCTTGTATAATGTCGGTAAACAGTGTTTCTCTGCCAGTCTGCCAAATCAACCTCTTGCATGCCACACAGCATAACCTAGGAAAGAAGCACAATATCAGAAACAATGAAGACTAGGAAGACTGGGGCGGGGGATGTCTTCTTATTATTTATAAGAGTTTCTGAAAATATATTGTAGGTGGAATAGTTTGTCATGGTAGTTTCAGAATTTTTACTTTTGATGAAGTCAGTCTTTTTCTTTATAGTATTAAAAAAAAAAAAAAAAAAAAAAAAAACTCCTGTATGTTCTACCTATATCATGAACATTTTATACTTGCCTGCAGGTATGTGTATAAACATATTTATTTCCATAGGTAAACACCTAATGGAAGATTTGCTACAGCATGAGGAAGGCATACATTTAACATTATAACCAAAAAAATTACCAGCATTATCCAAATTGGGATTTCATTTAGGCTACTATTCTTCTGATTCACTTTAGGTTTTCATGTTTACACTTAATATTCATTTAAAATTAATCTTTCTTTATGGGCTGAGATAGGGGCCAAAGTTAACTTTCTTTCATATAGATATCCAATAGTTTCAACATTATTTGTTGAAAATGCTTTCTCTTTTCTCACTGAAAATAATCTGGCAATGCATGTTGTGCTTTATTTCTAGATTTGCTTAGATGCCATAAATTAAAATGTGTATGTTTGAAATATGCAACACTGAGGACATTATGGTAAGTGAAATAAAGTCATTAAAAATACAAATATGACATTATTTCACATATAGAAGATTTAAAGAGTCAAAATTATAAAGTAGGAGGACAGGAGGCTTTGTATTTAATGTGTGTAGAGTTTCAGTCTTATAAGATGAAAGAATTCCCAAGATGTGATATATAATTATGCAGCCATACTTAGTAAGTATTGGATTGCACACTTACAAATCATTAAAATGATTAATTTTATATGTATTTTACCCTATATAAACAAAACCACTTCTATGCATGCCCAGGCAAACATGCAGTCAGGACCACTACTAAAAACTCATTTCAAAATCTCATCTTTAAAATTAAGTCACTACTAAGTTAGGATGTCTGAAACTTCCCTAAATTATTAATAATAGTAATCAAATCCCTCTTTATGACTCTTAAACAGATGACACATATTAATGATATTGTCCTTGTAACACCAACATTACAAAACATAAGACACAACTAATGCTACATACATTTAGACAAATGAAAAGTGAATATTATACTAAAATAATATGGATATTATGGATATCTATACATTTAGACAAATGGATAGACATTGTATAAACACATAAAATGACAAACAGGGAGGAGCACTGCTGGCACATGAAGATACCTGAGGTTGAAGCAGGAGGATCAGGATTTCAAGGTTGGTCTGAGCAGAAGTAGACCCTGTCTTAAACAAAGGAACAAACAACACTGACCGTGCAGAGGACAGGTGAGCAGAGCTGGGAAAGGGAGAGGAAACACAAAACTTAACCATTCCCACATCAGCACGCCCTGCTATCAAATAATAAAAGAACCTAACCTCCAATTCTTTTTCATCAAAGTACTGCAGCCACTGAAGGGGAACAACTTCATTAAACCCATCAAGGAAAGCTTTGGTTTGTTCTTGTACTCCTCGAGAAAAACGCCATTCTGTCATTAAACTGAAAATAAAGACAGGATTTGAAAATCGGTCATTTATATAAGAAGCTAAGGGGCAACACACTAAGACAGGCTTAAATTCCTTCTCTTTCAAAATATGCCTCTCAAATATATGCACACAACAAACATGTATGCATGCATATATGTGATCTTAGCATTAACATAATTTTCCATTAACAAATTCACTTTATCTCTTATTTTTTGAGATTATAATTTAATTAAAGTATTTCTCCTTCCTTTCTTCCCTCTAAACCCTCCTATATACCTCTCTCACATACCAATAACAGGAAAATTCAGAAGAAATAATACATTTCTTGACATATACTACGTACCACAATTACATAAAAAGTATATAAACAACTTAAATAGATCTATAAAAACCAGTGAGATCAAGAGTAATAAAGTATCTTCTAAGTAAAATGGCTCAGGTCTGTATGGAATCACACTTACAGAACTAACATCAGTGCTCCTCAATGTAGTCCATAATAATAGAAAACCAAGTCATTTTTTATAAAAACAGTTATCAACTGATGCCAAAACTTCACAAGGAGAGACAAACTGATACACACACACACACACACACACACACACACACACACACACGAGAGAGAGAGAGAGAGAGAGAGAGAGAGAGAGAGAGAGAGAGAGAGAGAGAGAGAGAGAGAACAAGATAGAAATCACATGGGTTTTTACAGGGTGGAGAAAAGGTCTTTGTCTTCTGATCTAGATAAAAGGGAAATTCCTATTGCAAATGCAAATGGGAAAGTAAAGGATAACACACATTTTCTTATTTCAAGAAAATTGGGAATGGGAGACGTGGATCAGCTTTATAGCACATGGATCAGGCTCTAGCAGAAAAAGAAGCCTAGAGACTTTCTCAAAGGGTAAAAACTAATCAAATTAAGGGTGCATATATAGGAGATTTCTAATTAGATTCTGTAAATTCTACTAAGTGAGTCCAATCAGCTCTATTAACTCACCCAATATATTCATCTTTGTTTTCTTCAGTCACCAGGATATTGGAACCTCCTAGCTTCAGATCATGTGAAGTAACTTTTCCCAGAATCTCCATGTCAACAGAAAAATACATTTCTAAGCCACATTCTTCAATATTGTTGTCTCTGGATTTGAAAAAAAAAAAAAAAAAAAAGCATGTGAGTGTGCATATAAACAAACTATACAAATGGATTTCAAGTAAATACCTCAAAGAAAAAGAAATCTTCAAACCTTATCCAGATAAGGGAGTTATAAAATTCAGTGTCAATAGATTCTAAATCCTTAATAGTAAGTTTTTTACTTAGCATACGCTTGTAGAATGGTAAAGAGAAACCAGTATCAATAAACTTTCCATGGAATAGTGCCTGTTAAGAAAAACAAAACATTTTATTTAAACTTACAAAATAATCTTTAGAGCACAGTGATAAAAATGTCATGAAACCTTATATTTTATAAACATGACTCAGCGGTATAAATTGTGAAAATTAAAATAGAAAAAATGCAAAGCATAGAAAACCAATTAGAGTGAAAAATTTGTTTCAAAGGTCAAATAGTCAAAACTATAATATATAAGAAATCATGGAACTTTATTTCGAACTTCCCCTACTTTCTAGTATATTTTTAATACTTGGCTTAATCAGATGCAGAAATAAAAAGCCCTATGTACCTCTTTGAATTTCTTTCCTATCTGCAGGACTTCCATATCTTCATGCCATACAGCACCAATACAGGAAGAAGAACCAGTGATTTTTTGATCCTGCAGATATCTAAAACCACTTCCTGAACCAATTATATTGGTCCTCAGTCCCTTATTCAGTTTATATTCAATCACCAAGTTAATGAAATTATCCTCTTATATAACTTCAAGCTCTGCCCACTGTATTTTGAACAAAATCCCAAGCCTAAATAAAAATCAACTTGAAATTTACTACCTACATCTTGGTAAAACATGTTAGAAGTACATATACCAAGCTAGAAAGTTGTGCCCAGCAACCTGAGAGGAAGCAGTATTTCCTTACTACATACAGCTTCCCTGTCTCAGATGACTATTCACTAGTGTGCCTCTGTCCTCAAATACTTACTATACTTATTGCACATAGGAAACAGCAACCAGGAGAGCTTTTGTGCAGTCCACCCTATCTCCTTACCACTAGCATCTGAACTTCCTGCAAATAAGCTTTCTATTACTTTTGTGAGCAGTACAGACTTCTCCCTTTTATTCAAGGTCATTGCTCCTATACTCTCTGTATTACTGAATTCATCAAATTCTTTGTTCTCAGTTGAGCTCATGGCTATAATCCTAGCACTTAGGAGGTTGAGGCAGCAGGTTATTAGCCTAAGCTACAATAATAAAACACTATTGATTGGTATCAAATTCTCTATGATATTTTACTACAAACCTTTCTAAAGCAGACACTTTTATTTTGTTTGAATACACACCAATCTTTCCATCCTAACACTCATAAACATTTTTTGCCTTACTAAATGGTTGGTGCAAGACAGCAACTTATGAAAGGGTTAACCAGAATGTCTTCTTTGAAAACATCCTGTAGGCCGGTGTTAGCATGCTGTGTCTGTCCTGGCGTGCTGGTTCACAGCAGCTCATACTTGCAAGTTTTCCCACTGCCCTCATGGTCAGGCCTTAGTACACTTGTGCCCAGTCTTCAGCCCTGACCCAGAGGGCAGGACCAGGACTGAAGGGGAGGATTTATTCTCTTCATCTTCCTCAGTCCTTCAGCCAATTGCCCATTGTCTCAAAATGGCACAGCAGAGAATCCAGATTCCAAAGATTTACCAGCTTCCAAAAGAAGCAATTTTTGTTTTGTTTTTGGAGACAGGGCCTGAGTAGCCCTGGCTGGCCTGGATCTGCCTGCTTATGTCACCACATTTGGCATGAAATCTAGTCTTCACTTTTAAAAAAAGCCTTATTTTTAGCAGGATTTCCAGCAGTTGAGAGGTTGAGGCAGGAGGATTATGAGTTCAAGGTCATGGATTCCTTTCTTGGGGGGGGGGGCGTAACAGGGGAAGGGCTTCTTTCTGTTTAGGTACTTCTGATTGACATTTCTGTACTAAATAAAACATGTACTAAAATAAAAAGAAAGAAAGAAAGAAAGAAAAACAATACCTTCTTCAATTTTCTTCTGAAAATCACTTACATAATTTTCCCATCTCAGGAAGTTTTGTTTTGAGTTTTTCACTTCCTTTCATCTCCTCAGCTTATTCCCTTAACTCTCCTGTTCACATGATTCCTTAACCTTTTGATATTCTTTATGTGTTTAGAACTCCAAATGCCTCTTTCTAACCTGGTCCCCTCCTCATTACCACATCTGGATACCTATCTATTCTACACTTCCACTGGATGCTATACACATCCTGAATACAGAAAAAAAATCCATCATTCTTGATTTTCCTTATCTCCAGTATTTGCTCTTGCCACCAAAGCCTCATCTTAGGAAATGGCAATTTCAAGCAAATGTATAGGCAACACATTTTGGTGCCTGGCTCACTTTACTCCTATGCTGTGCCATTAATCTAGCAGAAAACCTAGTTTTTTCTAATTTCCAATTATTTCCTGAATCCAAATCACTTCTCACATCTATTACTACACTACACTATATAGATCCAAAATCACTGAGTTTTCACTGTGACCTCTACAAATGGTCTTTATGTCCCTACCTTTGCTTTCTTCTGCACAGAGAGGATTTCTTGTTGATGTTACTTAATCCTTGACACTACCTGACCCATTCAAAACTTTTATATGACTTTCCTAAAAGTTCTACATGGTATTCCTCAATCTCATCCCTCACCATATTCTCTTCCATATACTTTGCCTGAGCCATATCTTTTTCAACAATAAGGCATTTCTAAATCCTTCAGCCTTGTCCTGCTAGTTCATGAGCCCTAAATGCTCTTTTCTGAAGTATGTACATGACCTAGTCTCTTGCCTTTTGCCTTTCTTGTGTTTCCATTCATGTTCAACCTTCAAAAATCGCCTTTGAAGCTTTCTACTTCCCAACAATTCCTACCCTTCTATTTTCCTCTCTCTCTCTCTCTCTCTCTCTCTCTCTCTCTCTCTCTCTCTCTCTCTCTCTCTCTCTCTCTCTCTCTCTCTGTGAGACAGTGTGTGCTCACATGCATGAGTGTTTAAACACCCCCCAATCATATTTAATCTGGCTGGCTTCAATGAGCATAAGTGAAATACTGTTTATATAAAGGAGGAAAGTTTACTGGTGGCTCCACCACTAAGGAATCTGACACTTTCCCCAATAACTGTGAACTACTCAGGGAGGTTATAAAGTCTCTTTTAAAAGATTGTTATACAATACACTTTCATACACATGTCTATGTTTGTGGTATGGTGTGCAGGCTAATTTTGAGTCTTTGTGAATTATTGACAACAATATTGACACAGACTTTCTTAATCAAACCTGAAACTTGCAGTTCCAGCAACTTAGCCAACTTGCTCTGAGGATCCAGTATTGCCTTCTGACTACTGGGATTATAGGCAGACCATTGAAAGCTTGAACACTAGTCCTTGAGCCTTCTTGGAAAGAATTTTACCCACTGAGACATCTCCCTAGGCCCTAGAACACTTTTGAAATAAGCAACATGTAAATAAAATAACTGAAAGTTAGGAACTCACCATTGCAATAAAGCGACCAATAAAGCAGAAGTATGAAAGATGATCAGGATTTATGGTTGATGCTGGATTTATCTGTAAACAATAGTTATTCTTGCCTGCATACTCAAATAAGCAATACATTGGGTTCAAAACTTCATGGGAAAGCAAGAAAAACCATTCTCTATAAGAAAATAAGTCAAGATTACTTTTAGTATTCACATATATGTGAATTTTTAAAAGGTCTTAAATATATTCATAAGTAAGTATATGCATGCACACACATACATAAGTGCACACACATACACATTCATCCACACCTATTCATTTCTTAGCCCTCCTCCATTTATATTTTATGATCTAGCTTTCCATTCAGTCACTGCTAGATCTGCACTGCAAAATTGCAAGTTCACTGTTCCTCATGTATATGTTCTCTTCTACATCAAACTTAATTTGGGTATCTTTCCTCAACTTCAATTCAACCTATGTAGATTGCACTTTTTCCCAATTCACACTTCAAAACAGTCTCAGCAAATTTTGAGGCAATTCCAGAGTACACTACGTCATTGTATTCAATATGAAATAACAATCTGAAAAAATATTTTTATGCACATTAACTTCTAAAGCAAAAGCCATGTCTATATATTTTCATTATTCTTAAATCTTATAGACATTCTATAATATATATTCAACAAGCTATTTGTTATGTTTTAGGATATTTTGTTGTTGTTGTTGTTGATGATGCCCAGAACAGAATCCAGGACTTCATGCATGCTAAGCAATGAACAAAGCTATACTCTGAACCTCCATTACAGGTTCTAGTAAACATGTGATGTGACGTTGCAGCACATAACACTGCTGTTATAAAATGGTGAGGTGTAATTTGTTTCTGAGATAAGGTCTTCATAGCTCAGGCTAGTCTGGAACTTGATACACACAAAGCCCAGGCTGGCTTTGAGTCTGTAGCAGTCCTCCTACCACAGGTTCCTAAGGCCTGGCATATCTGTCTTTTATAGAACAGTTTAAATTGCATTACAAAAGTATTCAAAATGGTGCTAAAGTTAAAAGTGAAATATTTATATGTGCTAACTGCTTACTAACTTTTAACTATCTTTTTTGCTTCACTTTAACAATTTTTAACACAAAATAAACATTTACAAAAAGTTCTGAATCAAGATTCTAAACTCAAATATTTACTATGATCAGTGTGAGTTCATGGGGCTTTCTCTTGCCACAATTCCCATTCTTCATTATAAACCTGCTAATAGATAGTACTGGCTTTAAGGAAAGAAAACTTCTAGGCACAATAATCGAGTCTTCATACAATAGTGGTAGTAGACAGTGGACAGTACTATCTATTGTGAAGAGTATATGCTATCTTACAGAACTCAGCCAATCAGTACCAATAGAAGCAAAAATTTGGGTAGACTGTTTTGAAAGAAGAGCCACCATTGTTGTTGCCATTGTTGCTCTTTGGTATCTTGAGACAGTGTCTCACTATGTAGCTTTGAGTGGCCTGGAACTTGCTAAGTATACCAGGTTGGCCTCAAATGAAATCTGTCTATTTTTGCCTCCTAAATAAGGGGATTAAAACTATCACCACATTTACCTCAAGAAAAGACACAATTTTAATTCTTCATCTCAATCTGATTATCTGTGCAATACTATTATTCAACTTGAGAATTTTTAAGTCATCATGGGTCACCTCTGCCAATTCCTATGATCTACTATTTTTTTTTACCAGTATTTAATAAAGGTTTTAAGATATTACCTGAAACTACCTGAAGGGTGGAAGATAGTCACCAAACAAAATCAAGTATGAATTAATGTCAATTCATATAATTAAATTCAGGCTCAGAATATTAAGTGAACCAAATACTAAGTGAGCCAAGTAACTTCACTTTGTGGTTGGGCTGAAGTACGACATTTTCCTCATAGAAGAGAAATAAATCTAATAAGAATGTGGTTACATGCTAGCACATGCACGCACACACACACACATACACGGAATTAAATTTCTAACTATTTCAGATTACTTTGAGAAAGGAGGAAACCAGAGAAAACTGTACTGATCCAAAAGAAGAATGACAAAAGCCTTTGCTCTACTATGAACACAAAAAGGAAGTTACCAACTTGCAAGAGGCAGAATTGACTTTCAACACAAGCTCGGCTCTGTACTTTCAATCAAGACACAAGGCTGAAAGATCATGACATAAAAGGTAGCAAGGTTGAGAGGAAAAAATAGTAAAACAGCAAATGAAGAAAATCACATGAGAAGCAGCAAAACATAGAGCATTCCTGCAAACATGACATAAAGTCAAGCTTCAGAAAACCAGAACAGGAAAGCACTAGGATCAAATAACAAGATGACAGACACAGAAAAGATGATGGATACGTAAGACTGACAAAGAAGATTCCACATACCCATGACTGATGTACCTGAAGAAATGAACAAGTAAAACAGAAAAAAAAAAAATTCAAAGATAATATCGAAGAAAACTTCACAGAAATTAGGGCATGCCTTTAATCCCAGAACTCTGGAGGGAGGTAGAAGCAGGCAGATCTTTGTGAGTTCAAGGCCAGGTAGGTCTACAGAGTCAGTTCTGGGATATCCAGGGCTACCCAGACAAACCCTGTCATGGAAAAAAAAAGAAAAGAAAAGAAAAGAAAAACCCAAACCAAGCCAAAACAAAACAATCTGCAATGAAGGTAGTGAACTTTAAAGGATCACGTGAATACCCAGGGAAATTTACTAACAAAGGATTGGCCTCGTAGGAAGCAGTACCTAATTGTACTGGATAGACAATGCTGTGCAAGAAATGTCTGTCTAGAGAGGTTGTTGTTTATATAATCAACAAGGAATATATTCCCCTAAGAACTCTTGAATAAGCACATCCAGGATGAATCTAACCAAGCAATGCATGATCAAATCAAACATTACAAGTAAGAAAATAACAACACACATGTACCAATTCCATGCATTTAAACTGTCAAAACATAGAACTGGAACCAAATAACTAAGACAAACAATTCTTAACAAAAGAATATCATTCTTATCATGTCAAACATTGAGGGGGAAAAATGTGTTCTTTCTTTTCTAAGATACACTTGTATAAAATATTTATTATGTACAGAATGTACAGAAGAAGGTACCAGATCTCATCATAAATGGTTGTAAGTTACTATGTGGTTGCTGGGAATCAAACTCAGGACCTCTAGAAGAACAACCAGTGCTCTTAACCTCTGAGCCATCTCTCCAGCCCCAAGATAAACATTTCTTTTCAATGTCTGGACATTTCTGAAGCTGAGAAAAATTCACAATATATACAATATGAATATTTACTGGATAGAAGTGCTTACTGAAAATATGTAATAATATTTTTGATACAAAAAGAGGTAATAGAAACACTGACAGACGTGCAGTAATATTATGTATCTACTACTAGCTGTGATGTGAATCTACACTTCTGTCAGCTGTAATGAAATTGTGGTTATCTAATTCTCTGAAATTCTATGAAAATCTGAATTCTTAGAAAAACTTAATAAAAATGTTAAACTTTTTTAAAAAACGCTAATTTATACTTGGGTGAAGCAATGAGGGAGAAAACAAAGAAAAAAGGATTTTCCTCTAATGCTTTCTGAAGGGCTAGATTTGTGGATAGGTATTGTTTAAGTCTGATTTTGTCATGAAATATCTTGTTTACTCCATCCATGGTGACTGATAGTTTTGTTGGGTATAGTAGTCTAGGTTGGCAGCCATGCTCTTTTAGTGTCTGTATAACTTCTGACCAGGACCTTCTTGCTTTCATTGTTTCCATTGAATAGTCAGAAGTGATTCTGATGGGTCTGCCTTTATAGGTAAGTTGACCCTTTTCTTCTGCAGCTCTTTTTTCTTTGTTCTGTATGTTTTGTGGCTTGATTATTACGTGGAGAGTGGACTTTTTTGGGGGTCAAAGCTATTTGGTGTTCTGTAAGCTTCCTACATCTTTATAGGCATTTCCTTCTTTAGGTTGGGAAAGTTCTCTTCTATGATTTTATTGAATAAATTATCTGTGCCTTTCAGCAGGTATTTTTCTCCTTCTTCTATTCCTATTATTCTCAGGTTAGGTCTCTTCATGGTGTCCCAAATTTTGTGAACATTTTATGTTATGGATTTTTTTGGCTTTAGTGTTTTCTTTGACTGATGTCTCTATTTCTGTGATTGAGTCTTCCACTCCAGAGATGCTCTTCCATCTTGAATTCTGTTGGTTATGCTTGTATCTGTAGTTCCAGCACTTTTCTTCAGATTTTCTATTTCCATCTTTGCCTCATTTTGTGCCTTTTTTTACTGCTGCTCTTTCAATTTTTAGTGCGTGGAATGTTTCTTTCATTTTTTGGGTTTCCTTTTCTTGGTTTTCTTGCTCTTCTTTTAAGGATTTGTTCATTTCTTCCAATTTTTGTTTGTATTTCCTTCTATTTCAAGGGAATTTTTTACATCCTCTTTTAAGGTTTCTATAATCTTCATAAAGGTGTTTTTGCTATTGTTTCCTTCTGTTTCCTCTTCATTGCTCTGTTCAGGTCTTGTAGTTGTAGAACCATCAGTTTCTTCTGGTGTTGCCTTGTTCTTTATATTGTTATATGTGTTCTTGTACTGATGTCTGCCCATGGATTCAATGGTTCACACTTAGTCATCTTCTAGTCAGTTGTGGCTAGAGGGCTTATGTGTCTCCTGTCTGCTCTAGCAAAGGGTCTGCATGATCTCTGACTCCGCGCTGGACATGGTTCTGAGTTTCAAAGGCATCAGTCCGTCTACAATGATGCAGTTCACCCTGGAGGCGTGGCGTGGCCATGCGAGGTCCCTTATTTTAGGGGGTCACTGGCGGAGGCCCCTCACAGCTAAAGCCTAGCTAGCAAGAGTCTGAGATCAGACCCTTGGATGTGACTCAGGCCCCGGAGAGGGATTCTCCAGACAGGCTGCCCAGGAGCTGGAATCTGCTCATTTCTTATTCTACTCTGGACACAGGTCTGAGTTTCAAAGGCATCAGTCTATCTCCAGTGACTTCAGATAAAAAGGATTTTTGTTAACTACTTTACAGGCATCTCTTAGCAGTGTATTTATTCAATGTAGAAATTTTCATTTTACAAATAAACTATGTCAAAGCATAAGAAAAAATAAAAATAAAAATAATATGCCGGGGCTGGAGAGATGGCTCAGAGGTTAAGAGCACCGTCTGCTCTTCCAGAGGACCCAGGTTCAATTCCCAGCACCCACATGGCAGCTAACAACTGTCTGTAGTTCCAGTTCCAAGCAAACACCAAGGCAAATAAATAATAAATAAATAAAGTTAAAAAAAATGCCATGTTGTAACAGCAAAACTAATAAATAACCTGTAAACCCATTAATTATCCTATATACCCATGTGTGAAACACTGTACAACCATCTGATAAGAACTTGAGCATGTACAGTAGAATAATGACAATGGTTGGACCTTGTGATGACTGTAAAGCACTTTCCATGCAGGCAAGACATTCTGAGTTCTTTGATCCTCAGAACCCATGTGTTCTGGGCATATAGTCATGGTGTAATTCCAGTACGTGGGATATGGAGGAAAAAAAAAATCCCACAAAAAAAGCTGGCTAATCACACCAGCTCAAAAGTTGAACTCTAGATTCAGCAAAAGACCATGTCTAAACATATAATGTAGACCAGGATAGAGAAAGACACCACATGTCAACCTCAGGCCTCCACACACCCCTATATAACAAACAACCATACAAATGTGCATCACACTCATGTGTACACATACACACATACCATACATATATACATATTCAAAAAATGCTGTAATAATAATTACCCAAAATAACTCTGATTGCTACTTAAAAAGGTAAGTTAATATATTCATATATCTTTTTAAGAATACATCCATTACAGATGAAAAAA
Source organism: Sigmodon hispidus (assembly GCA_004025045.1). Taxonomy (NCBI): domain Eukaryota; kingdom Metazoa; phylum Chordata; class Mammalia; order Rodentia; family Cricetidae; genus Sigmodon; species Sigmodon hispidus. Next base: position 78,494 of record PVIH01005599.1, read on the forward strand.
GAGACTTATTACACAGCAATAACTTTTTAACTTTACCTTGCAAGGCCACCATAATCAAGGCCTTCTTCTCCTCTAAATATTACATAAAGTCTCCTCCTTAAGTCATATGGTTTTAATGCCATGATCTAATTAAAGAAAAAAAGTAAGTATTTAGACATTCATACACTGCATAAGTTACTTCCAAAATAATTAAGTTTAACTTTAATCTGTATTTTCAGATGCTCACATTTCACTCTCATATATAATTCTGCAGTTCATTTGGTTTGTTCTATAAACTAGCTAAAAATTAACAACCCTGCAAGTTTTCTCTGACTCATTTCTGATATCACGTTCATATATTCTTCCCCTTTCTAGTACTAAAGGATGGTTCTCCTTAGAGTGAGTGGTAGGAGAGGGCAAGTGAGATTATATTTTCTCCCCTTCCCCTTCTTGAGTTTTATAATCTTTCAACATGTGACTAGGAACCTTTTCCCTGTAGCAATATTGTAAGGTGAAAGGACTTTTTGAGTCCCACCTACATCACAGCTTCTATCCTTCAATTTATCTGCAATTCTTACACAATAATATATATTTACACAAAATATGTGTTAAAATAAGATCCAAATAAATTTTTATAGACTGTAACTTTCTATCAAAGTTAATCATAAGCATGCTCTACTGGGGATAAAAATTTATATCTCCATCAGAAAAGCATCCAAGATTCGCACAGGTCAGGGTCCAAATGCAGCTCACTAATAGGATTCTTGAGGAAGCAATTATGGGCTTAAACCCCTTTTCTGAACAGATTTAAGGCAGAAAAAAGTAAAACAATAATTAACATAAATTTACATGCACAGCTGCTAAAAGCAATTCAAATACAATTCTGAACAAGTCATTTGTAAAAATATACTTGGAAACTTGAAACAGTTGTCTTAGAATTACTCGCATAGACATAAACAGTTTTGATAACAGCTACAACAGTTATCTTTTCTAAAGCTTAATAACAGCTGTTAAATATTATTCTATTTTAACCTGTACAAAAAATAATGAACAACAATAGCAACCAGCATGGCACAATAGTCTTTATGGTAACTAACAGCTCTGTAATTGGATCTAAAATTGTCTCAACAAGGGAGATACCATGCCTGATACTGGAAACCTAGCCAACTACCCAGCGCTAGTAAAGCCACAGATCCTGGAAAAAAATCTCTTTACTAAACCAGCAGAGTCTCTAAGTACATTTAAATATTTGTCCTCATACCCACAGATAAGTATAGTTCTCACCATTCATTGTTATCTTTGCAACAGAGACTATTACAGAAAATAACCAATTAAGATGTAAAGTTTGGAGCCCAGTACCAACTGACATATCTACAAACAACTCCCATACCTCAAGCTCAGAGGTGGTTACAGAAAAGGAGTCAGAAAGATTTTAAGAGCCTAAGGATCAGGAAATTTGTGGTGCAGTTTTTTCTCCTAGAAATGTTAGAAGCTGTACCCATAAAGTCTAACAACATGAGTACCTATTCATGAGTTAACGAGGTCACCAAAAGACATGCTAATATGAACAGGGTAAGGTTCTCAGGGCCTCAGCCCTATATAAAGAACTATAGGCAATTAAGGAATGCTGAGAACAGGAGAAATAGTCTTCCCTAAGCAAGAGTTCACCAGTTCACCATCTAATACCATATATACATGCTACTAATAATATACAGAAAAAACAGTTTGTACTTATATGTCAGGAATATAAATACATATACATATGTGTGTGTGTGTATGTGTGTGCGTGCAACAACAATTAGTGAAAAAGGCCATAAATTTGAAAAAGGGCCAGAAGGGGTATGAGAGACTGTAGAGGGACAAAATGGAAGGAAGAAATGATGTAATTATATTATAATCTTAAAAATAAAAGGAATAATAAAAAATAATGAAACACATTTGAGTGCACAAGGTTACATAAAGTCTCTGTTTTAGAGTGTGAAAAAAGATCAAAAATTTCTACATCATAAAAGAATGACATTATTCTGTTTTAATAATATTCTGTAGCTGACTCTAGAAAGCAGACAGGTCACATTCATGTATTCATTCACTAAGTATTTACTAAATAACTGTCTCATAAAAGGTACAACTCTGGGTACGAGACAAAGGTAAAGTAACCCATAGTCCATGTCTTCATGAAGCATACATCCCAGTAAGGAAAACAGGGAGTGAGCAGTGTCATAAAAATGATGAAACATAAATGGTTAAAAAACAACCGTATATGAAGAGGAAAGCAAGGACTGTCATGTTAGACAACATGCTCAGGCTAGATGAAACAGTGAAACCCGGAGGTCAGAATGAACATAAGAGTTACAAATGGAATATTCAAAAGGATTTATAGTACCCACTAGTTTGATTTCTAAGCATTTTCACAAGTTTTATAAAAGAGAAAACAGACTTAAACCAAATGCTGTTTAAACTTTATTTTAGTAAAAATACACCTAAGTTATTTTATTTATTTGTTTGTTGGTTGGTTTTTAGAATTCTCACTATGTAGCCTTACATGACCAGGAATTCCCAGAGATCTGCCTCTAACATGCTGAAATTAAAGGCATATGTGTGATATCATTCCCATGTGTTACACCTAAATTCTTGATTGTTTTTCAGTCTCCCATCTTTATCTATAAAATGGAGATGATGGTAGGAGTTCTCTCACAGAGATGCTGTGAGGAGGAAAGAAAAGCAATTAAAAATTATCCATCATTGGCAAACAGTTATGACTTATTACATGGTAAAGTTTAATTTTATTTTATATATATGAATGCTTTGCCTCCATGTATGCTTCTAGCCTATATAACAAAGTTTAGTGTAATTAATATTTTATTCACTCAATGAGTAGGGCCCATTATAAATGCTTAAAGGCTCAAAAGCTCTTAACTCCCTTTAGAAACAAAGAATAACATAAGACAAGTAGCACTGCTTCATTTTGATAATAATACCTTCCTTACCTGCTGGAAGGAATCTTCAAATAAAGTCTGTCGGGACACATTGATCTTTACGTGACTGGGTAGAGCATTAGACTAAAACAAAAATATTGTATCATGTAAGCCATAGCATATGTATTATATAATGACTAGACTAAATGATTATAAATGAGATTTATTTACCACTGTAGTACCTGGCACAAATAACGGAAGTGAGCAAGCTTCCACCTAAAGCTGCGTTCATAAGCAATCTGTGGACCACCTTTAGTTCTAAGAGAAGCAGAACAAATAAAACTGTAAGTAAGAAACAGTGTGCACTAGATTGTAATATGAGTAAGGAAAGATATTTATTGGCAATAAATACAGGTGTATTCATTAGGATAATAGAGGCTTGAATCATGAAGACTGTTACATCAGCAGAACACAAGTACAGAGACAGACAAGTAGGAACAGGTCTATTGATAAGCCCTTAGTTTATAGAAGTCCTAAAGTCTACTACAGATTACTTTAAAAACCTTTTGTAATTCTTCTTTTTACAATTTTTTTTTTTACTATTTTATTTGAGATAAAACTACAAGCAGAATTCTCATAATTCTTAAAGCTGAGGATTTCAGGAATTCAAGATAAGGGGAACAAGAGGGGGAAAAAAAAAAAGGAAAAGAAAAAAAAAAACAAAAAACCCTGTATGTCATTTTAAACCTGATCTGAACAAAAACAAAACAATGCAAAATTAAATTCTTAGAACCAGTTACATGCAGATCATGTGACTCAGCTGGACAATAAGATATAAGATTCAGCTCAGAATGAAGAGGCCTGCTTTTCTGCCCAGAGAGTCTTAGCAGAAAGTATAAAGTACTCTCATATTAGAATGAACATAAAATGCTATCTTCTGCTGTCACAATCAGGCAAGTTCATTCATCCAAGAAAGTGTAACAAACACTTAGCAAGACCTGACATTCTTCTAGACAGTGAAAGCTAATAACATGGAAAAAAGTGGCTGTTTTGTGTAACATGCACCAATGAAAGAAATAGACAAGAATGAGAAAGTAAACTATATATTGTGTATTTTAAGCAACTAAATGGCTTATTAGTTCTTAAAGAGGAAAAAAAAAGCCTTCTTAGAAGAAAAGTAATAAACAGGAAAATAATAATATAATCTCTCAAAGGTCATGGGAAGATAAAAATGAGCTAACATCTAAAATGTTTAGAACAGTCTTTGGCATGTGGTAATTACTACACACATATTTGCTACTGTTATATAAAATATATGTTATTTAATTAAGAAATAGCATACCACAAATCTATTCTAAAATAATATAGAGCAAAACTAGTTATAGTTGAATATTACCTGTGCATGTTTTCTTGAACCAAAAATGACTTGTTTAGAAACTTGGGGCTACACTAGAGACTAAAACTTCTATCTTCACTAAGTAATATTTTTAATGTTCGGGTTTCCACTTACACAGATGACTTCCCATTTCGAGGATCTTTGAATGTTGTTGTTCTTGTGTTATGATCAACAAAGTACCTAACACCTTCCCGAGTATACCTAATCTCCCAGCCTTCTGGCAGGGGTTCTTCATTTGGTAAGCTGTAAGATAAAAACCACAATCATAAGCTGGGTCCTGACAGTCCACTGACTCAACCCATCCATCTACCCATGTACTATAACTTAACACTTTGGTATATACAAACCCTTGAGTTCTTGGGTCTTCCCATTGGGTTGTTTTTGTATTATGATTCACAAAGTAAACTCTATCTGTTGAATCCACTCTTTTTTCTAAAACATAAAGGATGGATAACATTTAATAACAATTTGATACCTAAATAACTTACACATATTTTATAAACATCATATCAGCTTACCCCAGCCTGGTGGCAAAGGTCCATATGGATCATTTTCTGCAGCTAACATTGAAGCCTGGTTGAAAAAGGGAGTTGAAGACAGAAATAAGATAGCACTTTTAGCCAGAAACATACTAATATACTAAGTAATTAATAGTCATACCTTAGAATTTTTTAAAAAAATATTATAAATATGAATACACCAATTTCAAGAAACTAAGTTTAAAAATATTATGAAAAGCAGCCATCAGCTGATGTAATTATTAGTAAATAATTTAGAAATAATGCACATATCAATATATTAATTTTCTAGTCATTTCTAAGGAGTAAGAGATAGGTGAACAATATATAGAGACTTATGCCATTTAAATTACTCAATATTATTTTTTTTCAAAATAGAAATTATAGTATAATTATTCTGCAAAGTAATTATTCAATGGTAATACATATCCTGATAGATATTTGATAGTACTCCCATAGACAGTGTTAATTGTACTCATTAACTATCTTTACCTTGTCTTTCTTGATAATCAAATCACTAGTTTTGTTTGAGATAGCAATGTGCCCATAAGAATAGTACACTGAATCTGAATTAGTAATGTCCATTCTAGCCAATAAAGCAGAAGCAGAAGGCCCTGCTAAGAAAATATGCAGGGGCTTACTAAGTACAAGGGCCTGCTACAGGAAAGCTCTTTCTTCCCTTTTAAGTTACCCTTCCCTTTCATGACAGAGACTCTGAAAATCAGGTCAAGGGCAGCTCCTTATGTTCAAAATAGCAGACAGAATGTGTGCAATAAAAGGCACAGAAAAGATGCATGGTAACAGATGATACAGGAAAGATGCATGGCAACAGCTGGTACAGGAAAGATGCATGACAATAGATGTTGCAGGTAAGATGGGTGACAATAGATGGTATAGGTGAGATGCATGACAACAGATAATGCATGCAAGAAGCATAATCACAGATGATGCTGGCAAGATACACAGTAATAGATGATGCCCAAAAGGCAGAGCTTAGCTGTTTGATGGCATTGTAAGCCAGAGAATGATTCTTTCTTATCATAGTCTTAGTATTCTATTGAAGTAACTTTACTTGCATCCATTTAGGAAGATCCTGCTATTTAGTAGAAAGTATTTTGACACATACTCAACACCTAAAATGTCCATTTTACAAAATTTCATGCACACAAAGTTCCACACAGAAACAAAACAAACTAATAGTACAAACTTTCTTATTTACTATATACAGGATGAGCACCCTAATACAAATTATAAAATACCCCCAAACCAGAAAAATTTCAAGAATGCTTATTCATTTATACATATCACAAATAATATTAAAGATTAACCAAAAATAAAACAAAGCAAACAAACCATTGAAATATAGTCTATGTATTTTAAAGAGCCAACAAGGGAAAGGTAACATTAACATTAATTTGCTAATTACCGAATAGAGGTATCGTTGGTTGAATTGTTGCATAGCTCCCTGTAACTGATTCCGCTGAGATTGCCACTGTTCAAAATTTCGAACAGATTCCATAGTAGGCCGTTGCCAGGTTGTTGTTCTGGTGTTATGATCCACATAATAAACTCTTCCACGATCATCAACTCTTCTTTCCCAACTACCACACATAAATAAAAATGAAGTAATGAGTAATCTGATAAATTACAATTTATGACACAATTTATCATACAATTATGTATGTACAAAAATGCATATGTATTTTTATTTTATTTATCTATTGGCATTGCTAAGGATAGAACCCAGACAACTGAGCATGTTAGGCAAGTTCTCTACCTGTTGCACTACACCCAGTCTTGGTCTTTTGAGACAGGGTGAAGTGATGTAAACCACATTGGTCTTAATCCATGGGACCAGTTGGTCTTCCAAGTCACAATACTCCCGCCTTTCCCTCCCAGGTACTAGGATTACAGAAACATGCCATGTCTGGGCACTTTTATTCTTCAAAAGAGAATATGAATCCATGAAGCATTTTTCTTTGCTAAGTTCCTATTCTATCACAGACAGACTTACTCCTCACTTCTTGAGAAACAGTTTTAGGCACATTGTTACAAGGAACTTACCACCTTTTCAGTTTCCTTTCCCGGAGTCCCTCAGAGGACTCAAATGAGAGCCCAATCAGTGAGCTGATGGTCCCAAGTGTGCCTGTGTGTCATCCTGCATTACTACTCTTGTATCTCCAGAAGAGCAGAGGCCCTGTTCTGTATCTTTTATCAACCAGAATTCTACTCAGGCTCTGGGGTTCTGTTCACTGCTTGTATTTCCCAAAACATAGGACCTACTAAATCACTTTTTGTCATTAATTTTGTACTATGGCTAAGAATCCCTTCAGTATCTAATTCAGAATTCTTCTAAACTTACTAAACAAAATATAATGGGATATGTGTTGACAGAAAGAAACCCAATCCCAAAATCAATAAATATGGGTCAAACCAAAAAATTGTGACTCTCCATAAATAATGATGTTCATTATTTGTATATTTCATGATATGAATAATTCATTATTATATTTCATGAGATTTAATAATGTATGAGATATTAGACTAATCCCAAAAATTAAGATCCACAAGCTTAGTTACATGTAATCTTATATTAAATCATATAAAAATACTTTTAAACAATCAAAAATATTCTAAATAAAGTTCTTGTTACTACTCTGTCTCAAGGTCAATGATAAACTGATCTTTCTTTCCTTTTTGAAATAACTATTTATACACTGAATTGACAGCTAGCTGAATGATACTACTGGATTCTCTTCACTCTCCCTATGCTTGGAATAAATTTCCTTCGCCCTTTAACTGTGCTTGGACTCAATGATCAAACAATATTCAGATCATTGTGAATTTTTTTTTTTTTTTTTTTTACAAAGAAAAGAACTCAGCATTTGGTCTTAGGTATTCAGGAGAAGGAAGGGAGTTTGAACAAGGGGATGCATGAATAAGAAATGATACTTTATTCATAATAAAAAAAAAGAAAAAAAAGCAATATAGCACATCTGAAGGCTCATTTTAAATAAACAGAATCACCATGTTATAGTCATTCAATTAATCCATCCATTGAGAACCTTAACATAAAATCTATTCCACTAAAGCCACTGTCCAAAAATTATAAAGAGACTATCTTTAAATACTCATTTATGAATATTATACAAAATAAATTTAAAATTAAGAAATTAATATTAATCCTTTATATGATATGTTGCAAATGAATATTTCTGTAATATCTGGCACACAACATGGTGCATGAACACCAACCTAAAGCCTAAAAAAGCTTAAAAAGGGTTCTAGAGTACAAAAACAGGGGAGCCAAAAGCAGCTTCCAAACTGTGTCTTCAAGAGAGTGTAGGTACAGAGACAGTGTGGTGTGTGGGCTTGAACTACAAAACAGTGAGCTTGCTACAAGCAGCTTAAGCTGCAACAAGACTGGTTCCTGAAGTCTCACAGAAGACTCAGTCTAAGCAACAAGCTGCATATGATGAATTTAAGGTTTCTGTTTATATTGAACAAAAAGGAAACAGAGTCAAAGATGTTTTTGTGGTAGCAGCATTTTCTGGAACTGCTCTGTCTGCTGGCAGCAAGCAGAGGTACAGTTCCTTTAAGAGAGTCTTCCTGACTCAGCTTTATTGACAGAACTGTGTGGCTCTTTAAGAGAGAGGCCCTTCTACCAAATGCTTAAGTGGAGTGAGCAATAGGCGGCAGTGCTCTATTTGGTGGCTTGTAGAACCTAAAATTTCTCAGAGTAGTGGTGGTAGAAAGTTCAATATTTAATACTATTCTAGAAATTGGGGGTGTAAGTCGTGGCTCTGGTACCTCCACCATGTTGAAAAGTCGAGCAGAGCAGAGTCAGTAGCCAAAGTAGTGCTTTACAGTCTAGCATTTTAAAAGCTCTTCTGGTTAAAAAATGATTAAGGATACTCAATAAAACAGATTCAGATGGAGAAAACTTCAAAATGTGTTACAATGTGTGTGAAAGAGAATATGAAGGCTGTAAGAGAAAAAAAAAGGGTAGAGAAATTTCTTTTAAAAAGAGAAATAGAGTAATTAAAATAATTATATGTAAAGATGGAAAATACACAAAGAGTCTGGATTATGGTTATTACTATGTTTTTTTTTAAGTTTTTAACTGTTAATGAGATAACTGCAGAAAGACATTTGATTGCAAAGGCTGGTAAGTTAAACATACATATTTTAAAGGTATCTTGACTTTGAAATTTGGATCTAAGGATATGTTGCTTTGAAAAAGAGGTTCTGCTTTTGTTTCCAAAGAAGATGAGAACCTGTGGGTTGCTTCCACACCAACATGGTTTGATCAACCAAGACCCCCTGAAAAAAATCTCTGAGAGGAAGAAATAGCCACACCAGCTTCAAGGCTACCAACTAAGATAATCCAGGCTCAGGACCTTCATAAGATTGCCAGTGCCCCTCAATCAGCAGAAAGTAGTAATGAAAAGCTATGCCCAAATTCCCAAAATAATGTTTATAAATGTTTATTTTCACTATGAATGGTTAATGTTATAGTTAGTCTCTTTCTAAGAAAAAAGGGGGATGTGATATAGGAATGATTAAAAAAGATGGATTATTGAATTTACTTTAATCCAAAAATTAGCTGTTAATCTCAAAATATTTTACATTGGTATGGATTTTGGTTAATTGATTTATTGATACAAATTTAAGGGCATCTTTGTTATACTATATGTATATTTCTATGTTTGTTTAAAATATTATGTTTATGTAACTCATTTGAAGTTTTAATGTATAATTAAGAAATGCAGATTAATAGTCATCTATAATAACCAAATTTATAGTCACGTTAGTCAGGATTTTTTTAGGTATACAAAGATATATTTTAATTAGATACGTAATCTTCAAACACTTCAAAGAACTACAGAATATGGAATTTAAAATATTTTAAGAACTTAGACTTTTCTGGACAGTGAAACAGGTCTGCTCCTGGCAGCACCAATCTACTTGAAGAGAATGATGGCCATTGAAGAAACTCCACATGGGATATACTTTCTTTGTGGCAATGGTTACATTAACCATGGGTAAGAAACTGTTCTTGTATTGACTGCCTGACAGTATGCTGTATAAACTGGACATGCAGGACCCATTAGGAAAATGACTCTGAACTTTGGCAGAACAAGCCAAGATGTCCTTCAGGTTCCTGTGTTGCAGAGAAAACTGTCAGACAGTCTTCAGGACACAAGGAGAAGTGACTGACAAACTATTCCAGAATGGGCAGAGCAGTCCTTCAAATTTCCTGCTTCATTGAAAGGTATGGCAGAGATTCTGGGCCTGTAGGCTGAAGATGGGTGCCAATGTTACAAAGGAACTCCAGGCAGACAGATCATCTCCTATTTACTTGGGTAATATTATATCCTTGGTCTGTGGTCTGTGAAATAGTTGAAGATTAGATAGTTATAGGTATAGTGTTTCTTAGTTATTTTAAAAAGAATAATAGATATGAAACTTGAGATGCACTAGGATAAAGTAGCTGATAGAATATTTTCTTTAGTTTCACTAAATACCAATAGACTACATATTGTAATTATAATTCTTGCTTGATAGCTGTTTTGTTATATGTAATTTTGCTATGGTGAAATTGAAACCTTCATTTGTTGATTAGACAGAAAAGGAGAAGTGATGGGGATGTCTTTTTGTATGCTGTTAATAAAGGAACTTTCTTGGCCTATGGCAGACATCTTAGAAGTAGGAAATCGGAGCATAAATAGGGAAAGGATGGTGGAGCCAAGAGAGACACCATCCAGGAGCCCAAGAATGAACATGTAAAAGTAACATGCATAAGCCACAGGCCACAGTGGCAAGACAGACTAATGGAAATGGGTTGAATTAAGATGAAAGAGCTAGCTAGCAATATGTCTAAGCCATAGCCTAAGTAGCATAAAATTAATATAAGTGTTTGAGTTGGTTTTAATGGCCTAAGCAGTGGCAGGCTGGTCTGGACCTTGAGACTAAGACAGGACAGAAACCTCATGTTACACCTACACATAATAAAAACATAACTAAAGACACATAAGGATAATGCATTACCCTGGAGGCAAAGGCTGTGGTCTCTCCCACGTAGTAGTTCTAGTGTTATGATCCACATAATAGGTTCTACCATGAGGATCTTTTCTCTGTTCCCACCTGAAATAAAAGCACAAAAATAGATTTTTTTTAAAAAAAGGAAATCTGAAAATATTCTAGAATCAGAAACATTACAAACAGGCTTTACTTCACAAGGTACACACATTCATAACATATAAACATACACACACGCTATAAAAGTATTTTATTTGTTTTCTTTTGTTGTTGCTGTTGTTTTTTTCCCCAAGATAGAGTTTCTCTGTATAGCCCTGTCTGTCCTTGAAGTCACAAAATCCATCTGCTTCTGCTTTCCCAAGTGCTGGGATTAAAGGCATGCATCATCACTGCCTGGCTATAAAGGTATTTTGATGTCTTAATTATTGCTTCTTCATAACAAAACTGAAAAACAAATAATTGTAGTTAAGAAAGAAAGCAAATACTTAAAATTTTTAAATTTACCAATTTATACTCTTCCAAATTAGCAGAAAAGAAAAATAAGCAGGAGTAAATGAATCTCAGCAAACAACAAGCCCAATGGGTAATAAGTGTCAATAAGTAATATCCATTTGTCTTTGTTTTTTAAAAATTATACAACTAAAGAGAATTTAGCAGAAATACCTTAAATACATGTGGTGGTTCTGTCCCTGACAATCTGTCATCTCTGTGCACATAGGGTTACTGTGCATATCTATTCCACTCTTTGCTTTATAATGTCCTTTCAATGAACATCACAAACTTATCTTTTCCTAAAAGCCTCTCAATCTATTTTCTCCACTCTGATTTTCTGGTTCCCCATTTCTTCTCCTCTGCTATTTTCAGAATATGATATATATATAGGAGGGGGGAAAAACACCTTTAAAAATAAAAACATCACCCTAATGGCTAGCTTTTTTAGTGCTGTAAAATGTCATGCAGACTGTTAAAGAGAAAAGACATCGGGCTGGAGAGATGGCTCAGTGGTTAAGAGCACTGACTGCTCTTCCAGAGGCCCTCAGGTTGATTCCCTGCATCCATATGGCAGTCTATAATTCCAAGATCTGACACCCGTACACAGTTATACATGCAGGCAAAACACCAATTCACATAAAATAAAAATAAATAGTAAAAAAAGGAAAAGAAAAGACATCAACAGTCTTACATAGTACTGGACCCGGCATGCTAATAGTGACCTGCCAGGCAAAATGTGTCCACTGGTCAGACAGTGGTTAGATGTTTAAAGAGTAATCAGCTATGCTCTTGATTGGATTTAAGGCTTACTCTATTGAAGGGAAGTCATGTCTGATGTTTTAAAGGTGGTCAAAACCCATAGGTAGGACAGTAATAGTCCCTAGGTGTCCCATTGGTGTTATCTGCAATAGTATCAAGTTGTCTCACTGCCTACTAATTATGTATATTTACATACATAAACCTGTGCTATTCTAAACTTTGGTCAGAGAAGCTTTTTAATGCAGAAGCTCATAAGTGTTCAAAGTGCTAAAAGTAAGTGACTGTGACACCTCAGCTGTAGAACAACATCTCTATCAACCTCCCTTGTTAAGACTTAGGGAACATTATGGAAGAGGGTACAGAAAGTATGCAGATCCAGGGAATGGGAAGGAGTGCTATGAATGCTGTCCTCTGAATATGCCCTGGCTGTTGAACAAATTTACTCAGTGGCAAAGTTACTTGTTTAATATCTGCACAGGATCAAACCAGTTTAAACTTTAATGTGGAACTTTAACATAGAACCTTTTCCAAGGTCCCACCCCTAGTTAGGGAGCTATTAGTAGTTCATAGCAAATTGAAAGTCACTTTAGGGGAGGCACAGGCACTAGTAAGTGTTGTAGGTGTGTTACGTTTGTTTATGCTGTGGAATGTTTGTTTAATGATGTAAACATGTGTTGCTTTTGTTTATGCTGCATTTATTTAATGGCAAAGCTGTGTTATTTGCCTATCTAAAAAACACCTGATGTCTAATAAAGAACTGAACAGCCAGGTCAATAGCAAGGCAGGAGAAAAGAGTATAAATAGAAGGAGAAATCTGAGAGGAAGAGAAAAAAGAAGAAGCCAGAGAAGAAGGAGGAAATCAGGGGCTAGTCACCCAGCTATGGTGTAAGAGTAAAAGTCAGATTACAGAAGTAAGCAAAGGAAAAAGATAGATGGGATAATTTAAGAAAAGCTGGCAAGAAATAAGCCATGCTAAGGTCAGACATTTATACCTAAGAATAATCCTCCATGAGTGATTTATTTGGGAGCTGGGTAGTGGGCTCCCTAAAAGAGAACGGAACAAAACAACCAAGTAAATTGGTCATGCTCCAATGAGTGATCCCACACCCATGTGCATATAGACAGCATTAACTGAACTCAGTGGGGTAATAGAAGGAAAGAAGGAGGACATGAAGTTGGAAGGGAGCTATACTGGGGAGGAGATAATTAGGGGGAAAGGTGGGAGGAAAATGATCAAAATGTATTATATACCTGAATAAAATTTTCAAAGAACAAAAAATTCTTATATTTCTGCATTTCACCTTTATTTTGAATTTTAAAGTAAAATAAATTGAACATATATTCATTCCTATTGAGTTTAGGAATCCAATTCAATCTTATCTATCAGAGAAGCCTTCAGTTATTCACTTACTTTCCTTTCATTGTTTTCATATACTAAGACTGCACATAAGACACTTATTTCCCAAGACTATCACTAAAATATCATTAAAATAAGCAATATAAAATTTTAGATTTGCACCATTTGTTCCTTTAAAAATAAGTTCATGGGGAAAAAAGACTGCAATAGAGAACTTCGATTTTACAGGCATTTCAAGAAAACTTACAAGATACACCTCAGGCCATTTACCTATTTGAAAGCTTAACGACCAAAACTAGGAACATTTCAGGCAATTTCTGGCAATGGTACTTTTATGATTTTTAGGTGACGAATTCTAAAATCAGTCCTTATTTGCAATACTCTCTGGTTTCAAAATGCACTCCTTACTATTTTAAAGGCTAACTGCCAAATAGAGTAATCTTAACCTGGATGGGATACAGCTGGAAGAAGAAGGCATTTAAAGGCAGGAGGAGACAGCAGACAGGAGAAGTAACCAGGAGAGAGGCTGAGGAAGCTGGAAGATAACTGAGTGAGATTTGATTGTGGTGTTTTTCTCTTTGATATTTCAGCCTTTCCCTAATATCTGACTCTGAGTTTCTTTTAATACAACTAGAATTTGTGTTACACACAAGTGCTCATAACCACTGAACCATCCTTCTAACCACCTCTACCCCAAAATACTTATAATTTACTTTTTACATTTATTTGTGTGTGCTAATGCATGCATGTATTCATGCCTTTACCCAACATGCCATCTTGCTCACCCAGTACTTCACCACTTCCATAGAATGCATGGGTATAATTCTATGACTGTGAGTCTTGTAGACAAAGACAAGGCATCCTTTATTACCTTACCCTATCCCAAGTACTTTCTTTTTCATTGCTGAATACCCAATATGGTCAGCTGCAAGTCATTCCGGGCAACTCTCAGGACCCACTCACTGGTAGACCAGTACCCCTAAAATGGCAGTTCAGCAAGTTGCCTCCCTTTGGACCTGCTGACAGGAGAGGAAAAAGGGAGCACACTAGGACCTAGGATGAGCTGGACAGGTAGTGAAAGTAACTGGGTTCACCTCATGGGTCAGGAGCTCTTTAACATAGAATATCATCTGAAAAGGACAAAGAAGGCAACAGATATGCAACATACCCACAATATGCAGTGTTCTACTGCAGGCAGAACAGTTGAGGCAGTATTGTAATGGGATTATGCTGGTAATATAAATATTTGTCCTACTTATTGGTTTAGTAAAAAGCTGATTGGCCAAAGGCAGACAGGAAGTCTAGGCGGGGCTACCAGGCTAAGAAAGCTCAGGAACATCTCGGAGCAGACACAGAAGCCAGACAGATGCCAGAGAGCCGCCAGGGAGAGCAACCGCAGACACAACGAGGAGAAGCAGCAGACACAGAGGAAAGAAGCTGAAATGCTGCTCTGAGAAAAGGTACCGAGCCACATGGCTGAACAAGATGAGTTGAGTTGAGATGAAGGAGTTAGCAAATTATATGCCTGGGCCCTAGGCCAATCAGCGTAAAAATGATATAAGCCTGTGTGTGATTATTTGAGGTTAAGTGGGGCTGAGAGTGGGATCAAACCTCTGGTCCAGGCCCAGAAAGTCTGGGCCAGAACCTCTTATAACACAGTGTAGGCATTTTATCTCTTTTTATGTCAGGACCTAAATAATATTTTTTAATTATGCCTCCTGGCCCACTAATCTTAAACTATTTACTATTTAGCACTTTACCAGTTTGCCCCTGATGTAGTACACAGAATGTAAATAATAACATCAAATGCAGTCCTTTTTGTTTTGTGTGGCAAACAAAATAGTTTAAGAATAGACTACAATGAGAAGACAACTGTAGATTTTTAGACCTCCTGACTTTTCTTTCTCTCTCCCCTAACACAGGCCACACCCTCCTGCTGTTGATCCCTCTTCAGAGAGGCACAAGCCACATTACTATGATAGCCTCTGCTTGGGAAGTTAACACAGGAGAGCTGTGTGTTCAAGAACAACTTGGGCAACACAGTGAGGAAATTACTAAAGATGGGAGACAAAGGCAAACTTTCTGAAGAAGAGGTGAAGAATAATATTGTTAAAAAACATGAGAGGACTGTGCAGAAGTCACAAAGGAAATTAAAAGCAAGTTTGGATCTACACATAAAGGTACAAAAACTAAAATGATAATAAGATCTACTAGGAAAGCACATGCAGAACACAGTCTGAAACAACAGTTACAAATGGTAAAAACCAAATGAACCAGCAAAAAAAGAAAGGAGAAAAAGTTTAAAAAATAAAAAGTATAGACACAATATTGTGATGAGCAATCAAAAGGTAAATTAGAGCTCTCTAGGGTAGTTTCAAAAGCTACAAGTCAACATTCTAATTACTGTTGCCTGTACTGAACACAGATTTGGTGACTTGAATGAAAATGGCCCCCACTGGCTCATGTAATTGAATGCTTGGTTTCCAGTGGACTAGTTAGAAAGCATTAGAAGAAGTAGTCTTGTTGGAGAAGGTGTGTTACTGGGGGTGGGATTTGAGGTTTCAAAGGCTCACACCAGATTCAGGCCCATTCCTTTTCTGCCCACGGCTTAGGAATCAGATGTAAAACTACTGTTCCAGGGCAGTGCATGCCTACTTCCATGCTTCCCACCATGATGGTCATTGACTAAACCTCTGAAACTATAAGAAAGTCCCCAATTAAATGTCGTCTTTTGTAAGTTGCCTTGGTCATGATGTCACTTCACAGTAATAGAACAGAAACTAAGACAAGTGTATTTTTATCACAGCATTTTCTTTTTTTTAAAAAAAAAAAACTTTATTTATTATTTATTTATTTATTTGCCTTGGTGTTTGCCTGGAACTGGAACTACAGACAGTTGTTAGCTGCCATGTGGGTGCTGGGAATCGAACCCGGGTCATCTGGAAGAGCAGACGGTGCTCTTAACCGCTGAGCCATCTCTCCAGCCCCTATCACAGCATTTTCAAACTATATTGTGCATACATGGAATCAAGTCTAAGTTTAAACTTGTGTCTTGAAGGTAGAAAAAAATTAATGAACAATTAATATGAGTATTGTCAGTACCAAAAAGGTGTAATAAGTAAGGAGAAAGCAATGTTTAAATAAAGATGATGAATCATTAATGAAAATCACTGGGAGTTAAATAATCATACTTAAAGAACGTTAGGAAAAACTAAAAACTGAAAAATTCAGATTTGTAATAGAGCCTTTTCGAGACTGTCACCAGTATTCACGAGGATTGGAAATGAATGGCTAGCTCTTATCAGAAATGCAAGGTCACAGGGAGAGCTAGAGAACCGGAGTTATAACAAGTGTATTGTGGTCACTACTATACAAAAATGAAAATAAAATCAAAAGGTCAAATTCATATCAGTTTTATGTGTTCATTTTATACAACACATATTTTGACAAGATAAGTGACTGTTCTTAACTACCAAAAGTAGTTTCACTGGAACAAATAAATAGTGTAAATGTTCCAACTGATGATTTTAAAAAGACCTATGCTTACTATTTTTAATTATGTGTATGCGTGTGTCAGTGTGTGAGTGTAGGCTATGTATGTACACAAGTGCAGGCACCCACAGAGGTCAGAGGATTATTATCTTGGAGATAAATTGTGAACTTCCTGACATGGATACTGTGAATTGAAATTGAGCTTTTTGCAAAAACAGTATGTACTGTTTGGGCTGATTCATCTCTCCAGCCCCTAGACAGTATGTGCTGATTCATCTCTCCAGCCCCTAGACTTTTTTTTTTTAACAAAAGTAATAGTTCATATACACACTCAATAGTCACACTTCATCAGAAAATTTCTGCTTATATGGAAGTCAAACATTAAAAATATTTTCTTGACATACCCTGATGGCAAAGATTCTGTGTTGGCATTTCTAGATCGTGGCCGCAGAGGTTCCCCAAACCCTTCTGGCTGCCTTAGTTTGTCAAAAACAGAATTATTTCTGGAATCAGAGTCAGGGTCTATGAGGCTCCGAGCTTCTGGTCCCTCTTCAGCACTGATAGAAGGAATACATTCACTGTGTTCTGAGGACACGGGGGGTTCTTGGACAGGAGGTTCTTGGATGGTGATGCTAGTGCAATTGGAAGTCGAGGTGGTTTCTTCTGATGGTATTGGAGTACCCATGGTACAAGTATTATCAGCTAGGACAGATGAAGATGACTCTCCATTAACTATAAGGGAAAAATAGCAAAATGACCTATGACCCAGTTACCTAGTCAATTTACTACACTTCCTCAATGCCTATTCAAATTAAGCAATGTACCAGACACTGAAGAAGATAAAAGAATAGGAGATGTTTTTGAAATCAATTTTTAGAAATAAAGTGAGTAAATAATAAAAATTTTAGGAATTTTAAGAATAAGTTGTAAATGATAAAATTTTAAGATTATACACTAATAACTTTAACTTCAGGCAACACACCAACATTAAGAAAATAAATATTTCCCTCCAAATTATCAACTTTAAATCTCTTATCATATATGTACATGGCAGACAGTCTCAGACAAAACTAAACAAAAAACTCTTTAATAAGAAATGCATGATTGCATTAATTCTTAAACTAGTACCATAGAGGACTATTTAAAAAGAAATCCAGCATTCTATTCTAAAATTTTTAAAAACTCTTTTTGAGATGTCTCATTGAGTTGCTCAGGTAGGTCTTGAACTTCAAATCCTCCTGCCTCAGCCATCTGAACAGCTGGGATTACAGGTGCACCATCAAGCCCAGCTTCCATTCTACTTATGAAATAACCCACTGCTAAGACTTACTGACATCATTTTTATAAATTTTATTTCAATTGTAACTGATCCATTTAGACTATATGTATACATAAAATTTAGTCAAACCCACACAGAAGAAAATTCAAGATGGTAGATTAGAGTCAATAAGCATTTGCTTGCCTCTCTGTGAGGGTCAATCAAAACACTGAAAACACTGAGTTACAACAGGACAGGCAGAGACATGGGAAGTACAATAGAGAATGAAGAAAGTGTGGCTTAGTGCCAAGTGTGGCATAGATAGATGGCAGTCTCAACACAGTTGTGAGATCTGCAAGGTTTCAGAGGATACAGAAGAGTTCTTAGCTTCCTAGCATATCTGTCATGCTACAGAGGGAAGAGTTATATTGACAAGGTTGCATGTGTGTTATAGAATATTAAGGTATGTTACTTTTGTTTATCTTGCATTTCTTTAACTCTGTGAAGTCGTGTTACTGTGCCTTTCTAAAACACCTGGCAATCAAATAAAGAACTGAACAGCCAAAAGCAAGGCAGGAGAAAGGATAGGCTGGGCTGGCAGGTAGAGGGAATATATAGTAGAAATCTGGAAGGAAAGAAGAATAGAGGAAGCGGTTGCAAGGGGCCACACAGCCAGCCATGGAGTAAGAGTGAAAGTAAGATATACAGAAGAAAAGGAAAAAGGCCAGAGTCAAAAGATACACAGAGTAATTTAAAGTTAAAAAAAAAAGCTGGCTAGAAGGTTGGAGAGATGGCTTAGCAGTTAAGGGCCCTGACAATTCTTCCGGAGGACCTGAGTTCGATTCCCAGCATCCACATAGCAGCTAACAACTGTCTGTAATTTCAAGATCTGACACCCTTACACAGTTATATGTGCAGACAAGACACCAATTCACATAAAATAAAAATAAATATTAATAAAAAGAAAAAAGCTGGCTAGCAACAAGCCAGCTAAGATTGGACATTTATAAGTAAGACTAAGCCTCTGTGTGTTACTTATTTGGGAGCTGGGGGGCAGGCCCCCAAAAGAACAAAAGAGTAAAAACCAACAACATATATTTGAGCTTCCTAACTGATTAAATAAGTCTCTGCATTTTCCTGTCCCTTAGAAACCTGGAGGAAACATCACAGTACTGCTTCAATGAATGTCTACCTTGAAACGTTCTAGTGCCACTACAATGTCCTGAAACAGTCCATGGACTCAATCATGTGGTGGAAAATTGATCACAAGGCAAGCTGCATTTTCTCTGAGATTGGTGGATTGAGTGGCAAGCTTAAGGACTTTGGTAGAATGGGCAGTCAGCCAAAATTATGCAGAGGAACTACGAAATGTGTTTGGTTTACAGAATTGTCAGAATCGTGGGTGGCGGATGGGATCTATACCCACCAACCCCAAGTGGTTGCCCTATCCTCCAAGTAGACACACAAATGTCCCTAGAAACTGGCTAGCAGGGCAGCTGAGGCCAAGATGAGTACTTTCAGTCTGAAACTACTACATTGGCTACTTGATGAGCAACACAAAAGAAAGCTGGAGTAAATGACACTCAGGTTTTAGCTTTTACAAAGGGCATATATATATTTAAGGGAAATTTATAGAGAACTGCCTAGAAATCTGTATTTTAAAGATATTACCCAATACATTTATAATCAGAAAAGTTTGAAAAAAACATGACAATGTTTGCAAAGAAAAAAATTATATGAGTAAAATTAGAAATACACAGACACCTATTGCAATGAGTCTAAAATGTATTAGGCAAATCAATGAAACTTTTAATGACCAATCAGAATTGAAATGGAAAGACAATGGGAGAAATGTTTCCCTCAAACACAGGGGGTACACAGGGTTTGGAAAAAAAACTTTAAGCTTTATAGATAATTCTTGCATTATTTAAATTGTTATATTCTATTTGGGGGGGAGGAACTTTTCAACCTATATAAAACATTACTCCCCAAACCATAGGCCAACATGATACATAATCAAAGATAATTCAATATTAGCAAATTATGTTAGGAAATGTATCATGGTAACTGAGCAAAGAATTAAAAAAACATTATTTTCAGAACTATCTTTAAAAATGTATTCAATAAAAACAAACAAAGTAAGAATGATCATAATCACTATTCCAATTCAATATTACTGATTATATTGACAACGAATTAAGACCAGGCAAAAATAAAAAACACTGAAAAGAGTAAAACTCATATATAAAGAAGAATATTTAGAACATATACAATAAATAACCAGAAATGAGAACTAATAAATTAAATACAATATATTTGCAGAATGAAGAGACGTAAATTCAGCATCAAAACCATATTTAAGGTTTGTTAGAAAAAAAAAAACTGAGCTGGTGTTTGTTGTTTTTGTTGTTGGTTTGTTTGTTTTTATTCCAGGCAGGCCTGGAAACTGTAATCCTGCCAAGTGCTTGAGATTATAGACATGCACTATTAAGGCATATACTAAGAGGAATTTATAAAAATAAAATGACTAACAATAGATTAAAAAATATCTTTGCGTGAAAAGGTGGAAAAATCTAACTGCATAAATAGAAAATCAGTAAGGATGAAGAACAATAAGAATTTTCACTCCTTATTGGTGAAATGCACAGCACAGCCACCTTGAAAAATGACTGGGCAGCTTGTTTTTGTCAACTGCTCTAATTTGCCAACTAAATGAGTTCAAAGTTTATGGCCACACTATAAACTTGCATACAAATGTGGATAGAATCTATATTCCTAATTGCTTCTAACTTGAGAGACCAGGTTGTTTCAACAGGTGATTGGATAAATAAATGGCAATAGCTCAATAAAGAAAAAGAATAAAATTTACACAGAAAAACTTAGATGAATATGCATTCCTAAGTGAAAGAGGCAATATGAGATGGTTGCATAATGTACAATTCTAGCCATAAGGTCATGTGAAATGACAAAAATATGGAGACAACACAAAGATCAGTGATTCTTGGGGAATGGATAAGATTAAATAATGTGCAGGGAAATTTTGGAGTAGTCAAGCTTTTCAGCACAGTACGGTAATGGTAATATGTCCTTCTCAAAACCTACCTAACTAGTATAGCTCAAGAAATGAAACTTAATTAAATTATATATCTCCATCCAGTATTTATCTGACACTTCTTACAAAGAGATATTGTTTCATACTTTCTGATTTTACACCTTTATAACTCATGATCTCTCTTCTTCAATATTAAATTACAGTTTTATTTTTCAAAAAAATACACATTTTGGTCAATAATAATTTATTCATAATGGTGTGCTGGTTGTTAACAAATGCAAGATTATCACTGGTAAACTCTAATAGGAGGGGCAATTATATAAGACCTCTACTAGTATCTAGCTAAGTTCAGACCCTGAGGTTCTGGATTCAAGAGATCCTCCTTCACTGTCCTCATTGAAGTAGACAGGTCTCCAGGCATGTGATTCCTGCCCCAAGCTTGGCTTAACAAACAGTCTTAATAGGTTTCAGCCACTAAGATTTTGAGGTTACAATCTTTTCAAATAAAGTAGAAAAATGAAGTATTTAAATTCCACTTGTGATTTTGTTATGGTTTAAGTGTTTATATATAACATTTTTTGAGTGAGAAAGAAGTAATTAAGTCATTGAAGCTGCTGCCCTTGGAAGGACTGAGGTAGGGCTCACAAAACATCAAGTCAGTTCCTAAGAAAGTGAGGTCATATGACATATTAAGCTTTACGCCTAATCGTTTTCTGACTTCCTGTCCTATCATTTTTCCCTTTAATATATATTCTAGCCATGATGGCATCCAATATGAGATCCTTACCAGAGTTCCAAAGGAACTAAACAATTGTGAACTCTCAGACTAGAAAGCAGTTAATTATATCTCTCTCTCTCATTCCCCTCCCCTGACAGAGCATCACTATGTAGCCATGACTGGCCTGAAATTTACTATACAGATAATCTAGGTAGCCTGTCTCTGTCTCCCAAGTGCTAGAATTAAAATATCTTTTTATTTCTAAGGTACACAGTCTTTTGAGTATTTTGTTATTTTAACATAACTAGATCATGGTACTATTTTACTACTTTAACATGAAAACTGGTTGTTTATGCAATTTCCTTACAGGTAAATCACTTTAGAGCAGCTATATCTACAAAGGGAAAGCTTGTGAGGCAGCCCTGTAGGACAGCATGGGTTTATACTTGATAATAATGGCAGGTAGATGAAACAGTGTGAAGCAATTAAGCACTCACACACAAAGCAAGTAGCAAGTGACAAACTCTAAGCTTGATTAGCAACAGTTTCCTGACCAGTAACTTACTATAGCCACAAGTGGACTTGCTATCAGTAGAGGCCAGTACACAAGACCTTCCCATACATGTCTCTGCAGTTTTCTCAGTATTAATAGTTCTTAAAAGTGAAAAAAAGTATATCATACCTATATAATAGGTTTGCCTGATACCGTGTTACACTTATCTATTATACATACATTATACATATGGAAATTACTATACATTAGAAAAAGTCATCTCACACTAAAAGAATTAAAGTGGAAAAGAATATAGTATTTTCTTAAATACCACTTTCCAAGAAGGATGGTAGATATGTTTTATTTACTACCTCATTTAACCTTTATAGCTGAGCAATTAGTGAAGAATATCAGTCACCTTTATACACAAAGATGCTAACTTTGAAGATATTTGTCACTTTTTAGCAGGCTAACTCTATTTTCAGGTTTACTCTATTCCTTACTATCTCTTCTTCTAACTGTAATCTCAAATAAATATTTATGGCAACTAAACTTCTCAAATGAATCTTCTTAGTCAAGAGGGAGAAAAGGCTACCTCTGGTGGGAAGTTATCATTTCTCTGAACTTCTTAGTATTGGCCTACATATATTATCTAAAACCCTAGGAGACAAGTGAATTCCAGAATTCATGTTTTAGAATTTAGAACAGTAATAGGGCATGTGCATAATAATATATCACACCAATACCTGAGCAAGATAGAAGCCAATCATAGCAGAAACTACAAATAGCCTCCTGCCAATTCAAATTGACACATTTTTATTGGTTTTCTGAGTCACAGTTTCCCTGTCCTGGAACTCACTATGTGTAGACCAGGTTGGCCTTGAACTCAGAGATCCTCCTGCCTCTGCCTCCAGAGTACTGAGATTAAAGGAATGTGTCACCACTACTGGGAGATTTCAGAAACTCTGAATTACAGGTATATATGCACAAATCCTAATTGGTATTAACAATAAAAACCTGAATACAGATATTGGGGAAAGGCTGAAAGATGAGAGAAACAGAGGAACAATCCACAGCCACTTCTCACTTAGCCAACTCCTCAGCCAAAAGGGAAGGGGCTCACAGGCAAAGGACAGAACTCTTGCCTCCTCCTGCCTTATAGTCTTATACTTCTCCTTCCCCACCCCCACCTGCACACTGCCATATCACTTCCTATTTCAACTTTCCTAGTGCTGGAATTAAAGGGGTATGTGTTTCCTTCCCCACTACTGGGAGCATAGGCATGGGATCCCAAGTTTTGGAATTAAAGATGTGTGTGGTAATATATTATGTATTTAATAAAGTCTTTTATAAAATCAGAAGACAGAGCCAAACCACATGAAGGTCAGGGAGTGGTGACCCCTGCCTTTAATCCCAGCACTCAGGAGGCAGAGATCCTATGGATCTCTGTGGGTTCAAGGCCAAACACAGCCAGGATGCCACCTTTAATCCTAGCAGTAGGAAAGATGAATGAGGAAGTGAGATAGCTGGCAGAGAAACAGGAGGCAGGAGTTCAGCCCTTTACCTGACCTCCCTTTCCCTTTCTGCTGAGGACTGAGAGGATTCCTGAGGAGGGGCTAGGTGAGAAGGGGCTGTGACTTGTTTCTCTATCTCTCTGATATTTCAGCTTTCCCCCAATATCTGGCTACAGGTTTTTATTAATAATACCAAGTAGAACTTGTTACCAGTCCCTGAGCTTCATGGAAAAATCTGTGGCTGGTTTTGTCCTCTGATCTTAGGGCAAACCTTATTAGATATACAATATATCACCACAAGTATATTAGAATAAGTACCTGGGGGGTAGTTTACTGAGCTAACAGCTCAAGATATTTAAAGGTAAATACCAGCATTAGATGTATCTAGAAAAGGTTTGGTAGTAAATGGGAGAGCATATGGGCCTCCACACTCTTTATCACAATTCTAATAACAAAAGCTGGCTCAGAGACCTGAATTGAAATTAGGAATATTAGTGATGAAGTTCAATGACTCCTATTTATAAGTACCTGTGGCAATACTCAGCACTATAGGGGGATTGTATTCACTTCCACTGTAAATAATTGTTCTGCCTACTGGTTTAATAAAAATGATGATTGGCTGAAGGAAGACAGGAAGTCTGGCAGAGCTACCAGTCTGGGAAAACTCTGGGAACATGAAGAGCAGAGCAGAGATGGCACAGACAGACACAGAGGAAAGAAGGTGAAATGCTGCTCTGAGAAATGGTACAGAGCTACATGGCTGAACAAGATTGATAAGTTAAAGACTAATGAGCTAGGAACTTATATGCCTGGGCCCTAAGTAAATCAACATTAAAACAGCACAAGTGTCTGTGTGATCATTTGGGCCTAAGTGGCAATGGAGCAGGTCCAAACCTCTGGACAAGACCAGGAAGTCCAGGACAGAAACCTATTACAACACAGCACCACCTCATCAAAGGTGGTAGAGGTATACTACTTGGCACCTACATCTAATAGAAACAGAAAAAAACCATTTCTTGAGAAGATATCTGAATTAATTCTATAAGTAAAAAATGAGCTATCACACAAAGACATTGACTAACTCACAGCTACCAACACATAAGGTTTAGACTTTTTAGGAAAATCGAAGAGTCAGAGGGGAGTAGATTCCATTTCCTGGGCCACCCATTCCTAGAATCCCACTCTGGGATCCGGGTCATACCAAAAGGTCTGATCTCAGACTCTTGCTAGCAGACAGGCCCTAGGCTTTAGCTGTGAGGGGCCTTCTCCAGTGACCCCTAAAAAAAGGGACCTCACACGACAGGGCCCCGCCTCCAGGGGGAACTGCATCATCACAAACGGACTGATGCCTTTGAAACTCAGAACCCTGTCAAGAGCAGAATCAGAGATCGAGAAAACCCCTTGCTCAGAGCAGACCAGAGACACACAAGCCTTCTATCCACAACTGGGTAGGAGCTGACTAATTGTGAACCACTGAAGCCATGGGCAGATGCCAGTGCAAGAATACATGTAACAATATAAAAAACAAGGCAACACCAAAAGAACCTGGTGGTTCTATAACACCAAGACAGAGCAATGAAGAGGAAACAGAAGGAAACAATAGCAAAAACCCCTTTATGAAGATTATTGAAGCCTTTAAATGATACAAAAAATCCCCTTAAGAAAATACAAGCAAAAAGTTGGAAGAGATAAAGGAATCCTTGAAAGAAAACCAAGAAAAAGAAACCTGAAAAATGAAACATTCCAGGAACTAAAAACTGAAATAGAAGCAGTAAAAAAGGCACAAAATGAGGTAAAGATGGAAATAGAAAATCTGAAGAAAAAAGCTGGAACTACAGATACAAGCATAACCAACGAAATCCAAGAGATGGAAGAGACAGTCTCTGAAGTAGAAGACTCAAAAATGGAAATAGATACATCAGTCAAAGAAAACACTAAAACCAAAAAAGCCATATCACAAAACATTCAGGAAATTTGGGACACCATGAAAAGACCAAACTTGAGAATAATAGGAATAGAAGAAGGAGAAGAATACCAGCTTAAAAGCACAGATAATGTTTTCAATAAAATCATAGAAGAAAACTTCCCTAACGTGAAGAAGGTAATGCCTATAAAGTTACAAGAAGCTTACAGAACACCAAATAGATTTGACCTCACAAAAAAGTCTGCTCCCCACATAATAATCGAGCCACAAAACATACAGAACAAAGAAAAATTTTAAGAGCTGCAAAAGAAAAGGGCCAACTTACCTATAAAGGCAGACCCATCAGAATAACATCTAACTATTCAATGGAAACAATGAAAGCAAGAAGGTCCTGGTCAGAAGTTATACAGACACTAAAAAAGCATGGCTGCCAACCTAGACTACTATACCCAGCAAAACTATCAATCACCATAGATGGAGTAAACAAGATATTTCATGACAAATTCACACTGAAACAATACCTATCTACAAATCTGGCCCTTCAGAAAGCATTAAAGGGAAAATACCAATCTAAGGCTTCCAGATATACCCATGAAACCACAAACAATCGATAATCTCACAGAAGAAAAGCCCAAAGTTAAGAAATATATACAGGCTACCACCAAAAATAACAGGAAATATAAATCAGTGGTCACTAATAGCACTTAAAATCAATGGACATGGGCAGTATATGGAGCCTCAAGGGTAGGGATCAAACTGTGTTTCTGGCATGGACTGGTACCTTGGAGCCCATTCCCTCCAGAGGAACACCTGACCCAGTCTTGATGTTGGGGTGAGGAAAGCAGATCTGTCTGGAATGGATGCTAAAGTAAGCCACATTGGAACCTTGGAACCTCCTGCCCTTGCTGAGGAGGAGATAAAGTAATGGGGAGAAGAGAGAGGGGCGGGATGGGAAAGGGAGTTTGATCAAGGGGTGAAATGGATAAAATATATGACTTCATTCATAATAAAAGAAAAGAAAAAGCAGTAGTTTCATAGAGACATAGTGCAGTTAAAAAGTCCAAGATAACCAGTTCTGTAATTGGTGTTGAAAAAATTCATCAGTGATTAAATTAGGCAGTTACATGAATACTCTCAAACATAATTTAAAATGCAATGTTGGCATGTAAGTGGTTATTATAAGATAAAATTAGTTTCATGCTTCTTAGTTTTGAAATTTGTTTATATTTTAGAAGAAAAATGCAATACAATGATGACATATAGTTTTACCTGTAGTACACAAAATTATAGTATAATTTGTTCTCTTTTTTTCTATTTTATTTCTGGTCCCTTGTTATACTTCAGAAGTTATAATGTACTTTATAAAAAAGACTAATGTTAGATTTTTTAAAAGAGAATTGTTTCCCATTAAATAATATTCTTTGTATTATTTGTATATAAAAAAAAGAAAGAAAATCATAGAAGCTGTAAAAGTTCCAAGAATACTCTATGAAGCCTATCTCAATATAAATAATAAGCACCAGCCTTTTAAGAAGTTCTACATAACTATGTGTGAACAGGAGGTAGCATAAAGCTGAAAGCTACAGAGCTGAGTATTAATTTCTGTGACCCCTCTGCATTTTAATTCCTTTGGAGCAAACGAAAAATACTAGTACAAATCCTAAAGAATGAATTTGACAGTGGCAGGCAAATAGATATTTGGTCTTTAGTATATGCATAGCTGATGGTAGCTGTTAAAACTGCCCTTTATTTCTTTATAATTTCACCAATGCTAGGACATTATTTATGATGGAATTTTCATTGCTAGTTCACACATGTGTGTTTTATTTTCACCCTGATATTTCAGGTAAAGACAGGTAGGAAGAATGTGAATAATGTACTTATCTCCGACACAGAGAGTATAAAAAATATTGAACAAGCTATAAAGTATGCATAGGAGAGTCTACTATTCTAATTGTACAATTGTTAATTCTTTCATGTTTTATCAACATCTGAATATGCCCAGAGTTAAAACATGCAGCAACTAAGGGTAATAAACACTATTACTAATCTACTCACACACATAAATGTTTCAGAAATAAGAGCAAATTCTTCAAATTCCATACATTTAACTGGCCGTTCTGAAGTAACCATTCCACATTTTTTTTTAATCATCTGATTCTTTTCATGAATAAGGAATTGACTTAACTATTGGTCGTGACATCTAATTACTGCAAGAGATGATACAATGCCTTCAACTTCTAAATCCAACAATTGCCACATAAACTCATTAAGTTTGATAATATGTGAGTGAACAAGTTTTGGCTTTCTGTTTTGCTATTTAACTTTTTAACCTACTGGAAGAGTTCATTAGATAATAAATGTTAAAATGTAAAATTTTAAAAAACTACTTTATTTTGCTTTTTCTTCTTCTTTCCTATGGACTACCTGGTAAACTAAAAGGCCTTTTAAGCTAAAAAGCATTAGACCTATGTAAAGAAGCCTGGTGCTCAGACAAACCTTCCTTCTATCTTGACATAAAACTATCAATCTTTCTATATCTATTTCTTCCGACCATATATTTAAAATGCATATTCTAATTTTTTTAAAGATTTATTAACTATTTACGCAGTGTTCTGCCTGCATACCAGAAGAGGGTGTCAGATCTAATTCTAGATGGTTGTGAGCCACCATGTGGTTGCTGGGAATCAAACTCAGAACCTCTGGAAGAGCAGCCAGTGCTCTTAACCTCCAAGCCATCTCTCCAGCACCTATAGTCTAATTTTTTATTGGCTCAAAAGGAAGCTGGTGTGTTTGGAATATATTATTTTCTCCAGCCATAGGATGAGTTTTTAAAATATAATATTTATTCCTCAAGTATTTCACATAATATATGTTGACCATATTTGCCCCCTACTCATCCCTGATCTAATACCCTCTCTCCATTCTCTCCAACTTTATACCCACTTTCCTATTTAAAAATAAAACAGAGTCCAATTTGTATTTCTCATATACTCATGAGTGTGGAGTCACCTTAAATAGAATTGACTCTCCAGAAACCATCAATTGTCAATAATTCTTTAGAAGCAGGAGTTCACAGGCCCTGTCCCTTCATAAGATGGTGTTACTTGGCCTGTACTATCATGTTTTTTTCTGAAAGAGAAACAACTAAGTTCACTATTGTATCTGCTGCCCTCTTGAAAGTGTGGAGACTTGTGCTGTTCTTATTGTGGTACATTTTCAGATAAATCCAAAACTATTATAAAGTCTTCCTGGGGAATTTGTTCTATAGCAGTGTGATTCTCCCTTGGTGAAATAAAAAACTTTCTGGTAGCTATATCAAAACAGAGCACACACTTCTAACAAGTTAGTTATTAAGTGGGAATTTGCATGATATGCTGAAGACAGGTTAAAGAAACTACTCATTACTAACTTTTGATAACAAATCAATGAATTCACTCAAGTTTTTTCAAAAATATACTATATATCACCAATTAAATAGTATCTTGGGCCTAAAATCCAAGGATCTTACATCACATTAGCACTTGGTTAGTAAAATGTTGTGATTTCTCAACTGTTTTTGGAATACTTTCTTATTTTTTTTTATTTTTTTTTAAACTTTATTTATTTATTTGCCTTGGTGTTTTGCCTGGAACTGGAACTACAGACAGTTGTTAGCTGCCATGTGGGTGCTGGGAATCGAACCCGGGTCCTCTGGAAGAGCAGACGGCGCTCTTAACCACTGAGCCATCTCTCCAGCCCCGGAATACTTTCTTATGTAATCAGGAAGACTTTAAAATTAGAAAAAAATCTCAAGTATCATATCTTTATACTTTATATTACAGAAGATGAAGGATGACAGCATACTAAAGGAAATATAGGCACAAATACATAAACTAAGTTTCACTCAAACAATGTGGCAAAGTCAAGGTTACCTGTGTCATGGGTAGGCTCAGATGTGAGTGGTTTTGGAGGTGGAGTATTTTTGGGTCTGGCAGCAACCTGAGATGGGGATGAAGGTGTGTTTTCTCCATTAACTACATGTGAACAGCATGAGTTGGGAACAACAGTATTTGTTGGTACGTGATTATCTATTCCAATAGTACCTTCAACAGCCAACCTTTAAAAAGAAAACAAAATTCTAACTTCAATGAGTTAAATACAATAAAACAATGTTAGCAGAGTTTACATTAAAAAAAATTACTGATTTTCTAGCATTCAGGTGGAGTGCTAGACAGAGCGGAGAAAAAGATAGTCTGTTGTTACCATGTTTAAGTACACTAGCTTCAGTTGTAAGTGTCCATACTATGACGAGTATCTCTAGGCCTTAAAACACTGTTCAAATTGTGTATTTTAAATAAGAATATTAGGCTACACTGGGCTACATCAGATTCTGAACAACCTCACCTCTACCCCATAATATGATTGTAACAATCAAGAAACTGAAGCAAGAAGGTCATAAATTTGGAGCTAACAGATAAAGAAAATTAAAAACACAAATTTTATGCCTGGGAAATATTATAACATGTTGCCACAAATAATAAGCACTCTACCTGGTAGTCGTCTGTGTTGAAGGGTCTCCATTTTCATGTAAGGCATCACCATTCTGCTGTATTTCTACTGAACATTAGGAATGAAAGCAACTCAGTTTTTACATATTTCTTATCAATATCATTTACTTAAATTTAAAAACATAAGTAGAGCTTACTGGCTGGAGCCGAGTTATGGTTTGTTAGGTTTTCTTGCTCAATCACTAATCCATCAAGCACAACTGTCAATTCTCCAGTTTGCACTATGCCATTCTTGTTTTCCAAAGAAAGTTTTAATATTTCTTTCACTTTTTCTACTAGAAAAAAAAAAGAAAATTCTCATTTAAAAACATTTGCCACATACAAAAACATGTTTTAGAGATATCTTGAATCACGAACTGCAGTATTTCAGAACTTGACTGCTACATTTGGAATAAATACATGCATTTGCATAAATATCAATGGACTTTGTATTAAACTACAACAGGAATAATTCCATTCATAGACAGTTAGTTCAGTGACTCTTGTTCCCAGGCTCCACACATTTGACATCTTTAATTGGTTCTGTGCATAGTATAACCTTCAGGGGATAAACTAATACTATCTACATAATAAGCATAACAGTTGTGTAAACTTGTTCCTGAGCAGAAGCCTGAGGACCCGTGGATGAGGCACAATTTCATCCTGAGAGTCAAGTCTTAGTTGCCAGTTCCACCTCTAACACCTACTAGCCATACAAAAGTAAGTTAATTGAGCTTTATTTAGCCACAGTTTTCTCACTCTTCATTATAAAATGGAACAATAACATCAAAAAGGCACAGGCCTTTAATCCAAGCACTTGGAAAAGAGAGGCAAGCAAATTTCTGTGACCCTGGTCTACAGAATGAGTTGCAGGACACCCACCCAAAGCTACAGAGAAACCCTATCTCAAAAACACCAAAACCAATTTTCTTTAATTAAAAAAAAAAAAAGGAAGCAAAAAACTTTAAACCCAGTGAAGAATAACAAAGACCTACTTCAGAAAGCACAGTTGTAGCACAATACCTGAAACAGTTGGTGCTCAATAAATGCTACATACTGTGATAGCAGCTTGGTGTTTCCTTCTTTCCTAGAGTGAGATACTTCCCTCCTATTAAATCTATTCTGGTTTAAATGCAAAGCCACTTTTATTCAACTTCCATCCACAGAATGTGTATTAAATTTACTTGAAAATCAGATCTTGTGAAGACAACAATGAAAGAGTATAACACTTCAAATATACAAAAGATATATGAGACTTTCATGCTTGAAACATTATAGTGGTAAATTAGTAAGTAATTATATACTATAAAATTCAAAATTTCTAAAAGTTTAAACATGTATCACAAAAAGAGTACTTGAACAGATATATTAGTTTGCTTTGCTTACTCAGTTTCATAAGTAAACCATTAAAAGAATTTCTACTCCATAAATATAACTTAGCAGTTAATAATATAGAAAAATAATTCTGAAAGTTCATCAATAATCATTTTGTAATCCAATATATGGGAAATTTTGATTTTCTTTTTGGTGGTTGTTTGAGACATGGCCTCTCTATGTAGCATTAGTTGTCCTGGAAATCACTATGTCTACAGCTGGCCTCAAATTCATAGAGATCTGCCTGCCTTTGCCTCCCAAGTACTGCTCTTATCAGTAGAAATTTATACCAACATAGACATATACAACAGAAAAACTATATGAAGACACAGGGAAAGGATGGCTATCTTACAAGTCAGTGTAATAAATCTCAGAAGAAAACAGCCCTACCAATCATCTACGTCAGGTTCAAGAGAATTCAGACAAAGCCTCCACATGTTGAAGATCTGGGGATGATTTTAGCACTCAAGAGGCTGGACAGGAGTATCATGGGCTTAAGGACAGCCTGGCTACATAGTAAAACCCTACCTCTAAAGAAAACAAAACAAAACAAAAATTTAATAACCAAGTAGAATACTGCTGCTTTTCTGAAGTCCTCCATTCACTGTACTAATGTTTATAAAATATTTTTCATCTAAGTACATTCTGCTCAAGTAGACCAAACAGATAACTAAGTTTATACAATTTATAAGGATTACATTATATTGACATTACAAGTTTCCTAAAAGATGACTACATAAGATAGATACCTCTACATGGAGGAGAGATGATTAAATAGTTATATGGAGTACAGTATAACCTTCAGAACAGAGTCAGAAACAATATAAATGTACAGCAATAGGAACATAGATAATGATATAAGAATCCAGGTAGGATACAGTACGCTTACAAAGCCTATTAATTTCTGTACCAAGACAAATGACACAGCCAAAATAAGTCAAACAATGGCAGATCATTAGCCTAAACCATAAGTAATATTTTCTTCCTTAAAACTCCTAGTATTCAAAAAAAAACAAAACAAAACAAAACAAAACCTTTTAATTACATAGATTTTTGTAGTAGGATTATGTTCTGGTATGTTGTAAATATTTTTCCCTCCTACTGGTTTAATAAAAAAGCTGATTGGCCAGAAGGCAGACGGAATTGTAGGCAGGGCTACCAAATAAGGAAAATTCTGTAAAGAGGAAGAGTCAGAGAGAGAAGCCAGAGAGACATTTTGAGCTTCCAACTAGACAGCATGATCTAATGGAACACAGGTAAGCCACAGGCCACATGGCAAGACAGATTAATGGAAATGGGTTAATTTAAAAGCAAGAGCTAGCTAGCAATATATCTGAGTTATTGGTTAATCAGCATAAAATTAATATAAGCCTTTAATTATTTGGGGCTAAATAGCAGCAGGGCTGTGAGTGGGCCCAAACCTCGAGTCTAGGCTTAAAAGGCCCAGCCAGAAACTTATTACAGATTTCAGAAAACTTTTTTCTTTTGAAACTAGGGAACAATATTATTAGAGTTTAATAGAAAAATGCCTAGGGTAAGCAAGTTGTAAATCTCAGCAGTTGCACATAGAAAAATGGAGGCAAAAAGTGAAGAGTCATGCTGTTTGCATTCCAGAATAGAGGTCTAAGGGCATTAGGCAGATGTAGGGTGAGAAAGGCATTTTAGAGAAAGAGAAAGAAAGCCCAAGATATCAGAAAAGCATCCTTGAGCTCTGACCAGCATCTAAAATAAATAGAAATTAAAAAAAAAGAAAAAGCTGCAAAGGTGGGCGCACTCAATGAACCTCATGACAATTTCATATTAGCTTGAAAGGGCTGTGTGGGAGCAGGGATTCTGGGAAGAAAAAGTACAGTACCTCATTAAAGGAATAATGAATCATCAAGGTGAGCCCATCTTCCTAGAGGTGATCCCTCCATCCCAAGGGGGTGCCTTGACCAAACGGTTGACCTGCCCAATTGATACATCTCTACCCAAATCAGAGATTTTATTCTATTAACCAGAAATTTTTCCTCTGAGGAAGAAACCATAAAAACAATCTGGCACCAGATCAGGAATCCAAGTCTCTAAACACCTTTGGCATTTCTGGCCTATGGCAAAGATGAGACTACTAAGATGACCAATGCCAGTTCCAGCTTTTACCCAAGAAAGAAACAGGTTATCTTGTGGGGGTGGGGTGTCTTTTTTACGCTATGGCCTACCCAATTTTTGTCTCCTATTCCTGTCACGCCCTTCTCTGAAGAGGTGGCACTAACTTCCAGTGTGGATTTCAGGCAATGACTAACTCATGTTGTAAAGGAATTTTTCTTTAAATCAACTTATTTTAAGTACTTACATTTTAAACTCTTAACCTAGTAAACTAATGTTTAGAAGTTTTTGTTTTTGCCACAGTGAGGGAAATTGAGCCAAGGGCCTTGCACATGCTAGGCAAGTATAGATTCTTGGGCAACTGAACTAAGGAGACATCCTCAGCCCAAACTTTAAGGAATTACTGAAAAAGTAGCTAAGAAAATGAGGCAATGAGCACAATAGAGGTATTACTTCAAGTGGGTTGTTGAACATTGCCTAATATCAAGAATATCAATGTAAAAACAACTATGTGACTCTTGAGCCAGTGAAAAAGTATGTCTAAAACAAGGAAAAGAGAACAAATTATTGAGTGGGTATCTGTAGATAGAATTATAATTTCTACACTCTTCTATTTTTCTTCTTTTAAACTTTTTATTGATTCTTTGTGAATTTCACATCAAGCATCCTGATCCCATTCATCTTCCCCATCCCTTTGTATCCAACTTCTGCTCTTGCAACCTCCCCACCAAAATAAGATAAAGAAAAATTTAAAGAAAAAAGAAAAAAAAATCTCAACATGGAAGCCCATAGTCCAGAGAAATCTTTCCCACTCAAAGTCCTGCAGCTGCTTATAAAATAACTACTGAGGCGTATATTTATTATAAACTTTTTGGCCTATGGCTCAGGCTCATTACTGCCTAGGTCTTACAACTTAACTCAACCCACTCTTATTAATCTAGTGTATTGCCAAGTGGCTCGTGGCTTATCTGTACTCTTCTTGAGCAGCTTAATTGGGTCTCCATGACTCTGCCATCCTTCTCCTTGCCATAGGCAAAAACAGCCTCTTTATTAACCAATGGTATTCAGTGTATAGAAGGATATCTTATATCAACAGTATACCCTTTAGTCCATACATCTTTACTTGTCAAGTGTTCACTGCAATGAGTCATTGGTCTGGTTCAAGTCCTGTGGCTTCTGCTACACTATCCATACTTGACCTCACAGGGACCCTACTGAATATACTGTTGTTGACAAGTGTTATAGAGATCCTGTAGCTTTGGGTATGGAGGAATGGCTCCTTTATGTGCTCCCACAATTCATAGATGGGGTGGATGTTAGGGTAGATGAACTTATAGCTCTGCTTCTGAGCCTGGGTGGTCAGCCTACCAGCTCTCCAACACTGCCCCAGCTCGCTTACCCTATGTAGCAAGATGCAAGGAGTGGGGCCAGTTATCCTGCTCTTTGGCCCTAGGAGTGGCTCATCTCTACCCACATCCCCAGGGCCAGCTCTACTGTGTTTCCCAGAAATGACTTTTCATTTCTCAATACTTTTTAGAATGAACTGGTAATCACTAAAAAATTACAGCACTAGAATATTTAATCTAAATAAAGTTGTTGCTGTCAAGAAAAATAAGGATATGCCCAAGGGCCAGGGACACAATGAGGAGATAAAGTCCGTGCTTAGTATGTACAACGACCTGGGTTTGATTCCCAGCACTCACAGGAGAGGGATTGTCTTCTTTAAGGGGGAGGAGAGGATATGCTATTTATCTATTCAACTTAGGCTAACCTGAACATCACAATTCTTCTGCCTCAGCCTACTGACACCTAGAATTACAGGTATACACCACCATGCTTGAATTAGGTCGTAAGGTACACAAGTAAATAATAAATGAGTAGTGGTAACTGGTAACAGACACCTGGTAGACAATCTACAGTGTGGAAAAAAAAAAAAAACTGCCTACTGTACATTGTGACACAGTTCTAAAAGCAACACTGGGAATTTTAAGTTCTTTATAAACACAATAATATACCTCATTTCTAGACTTTAGAAGGCTATGTTTAAAGTCTCTGAAATAATGTGTAAAGAAACAAAGGCTAGAAAGCCACTTACATTTCCTGTTGTGTGTTAACAACACTTGTTTCAAGTCCACACTTGCTCTTCCTAATAGAGCATCTGCTTTTAAAGTATGATGACTCCAAACACGAAACTCCAAGGTGGTCTGTGGGGTCACATTTCTGCATGAATAACATTATAACAAAAATAAACATGGTATCATTGTGCTAATTATCTTATCTATTTCAATGATTTTTTTTTAAAGATTTTATTTATTTATTATGCATACAGTTTTACAGAAGAGGGCGCCAGACCTCATCATAGATGGTTGTGAGCCACCATGTGGTTTTGCTGGGACTTGAACTCAGGTCTTCTGGAAGAACAGTCAGTGCTCTTAACCTCTGAGTCATCTCTCCAGCCCCCTATTTCAATGATTTTTATACAACCATAAATTCAGTTTAATACTATATGAAACAGTAAACTGATTAGATCAGAAATGAAAATAACAAATATTTACAAGTACATTATGACTTTAAAAACTATTTCAGGATTTTTGTAGTTAGCAAATGGCATAGCTCTAATTGTCTTATTGAGACCTCAGAAAAACATCTCCTGTGGAAATACATTTCTGGAGCCATTTAGAATGCCTAGCATTAGTTATAATGCTTTTATTACATGTAAAATTATACTGTTTTACTTTGAAATGTCAAAATTAAAAATGACTGACTTCATTTCTATATTAAATAGTCACAGAAAATAGGACCATGTGGAAATAACTAATAAATCAAGAATTATTGTGTTTCCTCTTTGAGAAAAGTAACATTAAATTTCTTTTTTTACATTAAATACTTTCTTAGCTAAAGAAAAAACATTATTACTAGAAGTCATTCTACAAAATACAAAACATAGGTCAGAGGGCCAGGGAGGTTTTTCATGCACAGAGAAACTTCTTTGAATGCTGAGGCACTAACAATGGACACCCAGAAAGACGTTCAACCCCCAAAGCAGCAGCCGATGATGTGTGTGTGTGTGTGTGTGTGTGTGTGTGTGTGTGTGTGTGTGTGTGTGTGTGTAGTGTCAGAGAATGTGGATACAGAATAATGTACAAGAAAACAATGAAAGGATTGGTGGTTTTTGATGCTCGAAGAAAAGTCGGGATGCATGAGTTTCATTTATACATTTACCCCATTGATGTTTCTCTATAGTTTTTGACATGGCTCACTTATGACTACAACTGTATACCTGTAATTGTATTTTAATATTTTGTAAGGAAACTTTGGTTTAACATATGACTTTTAATTTATTGTGCTTGTAATCTTTCACACAATTGTTTCCCCAAACCTTGCTTTAAAAAGTCAAGTTTCAGGCCGCCAGGCTGGTGCTTGCCACCTCGCCAGGTGACTTCAGTTCAGGCTCTACAACCCACATGATGGGAAGAGAACTAACTTCTGAAACTTGTCTGTCCTCTGACCTCCACATGCACACTAAGGCTTGAGCATGTGTGTATGTGCATACACAGAAAATAAATAAAATACATTTAAAAATTCTAAGTGCTGTTCCAAGAACCCATCCTTGGAAACCACTATACTTTTACAACTAAACTGTCCAGAGCACCATTGTTCTTGCTGTATGAAGAAATAAGTTCCTTGGAAACAACCACATTTTGCTTATGTACAACTGTAAACTGTCCAGAGTACCACTGTACTTGCTTTCTGTAATATTGTAAAAAGTAAAAAATAATATAGAAACTTAAAAAAAATAGGTCATGCAATTTGAAAATTTTGTATCCTTTATATATGATACTCACACAGTCAGCTGCTCATCCCATTTTGGATTAGAAGAACTACTAGATTTTGCTGTTTTCTTAATTTCTCCATCTATAATGACTTCAGTATATATTGCTGTTCCAAACCAGTTTTTTTTCCTTTTTAGTTTGGCACTAGAAACTAATAGAAAACAATAATTACTTGCCAGTATATATAACCCAAAATATCAGCACTGCTAACTAGTAAAGCAGTAAAGACAGCAATGTCCTTCTCACTGGCAGGAGGATAAGCTACTAATGTCTGAAAGCCATCTGAATTTTCAGTAACCAATTTATTGAGACTAATTCATGTATTTGAATAGGATAGTGCATTTGTTTTAATAGATTCAGACTTGCATAAACATCCAAACTAATTTGAAAACATTTTTGTTAATTCTCCCAAAAAGCAACTAACTATTAAGTAATAATTTTTCTATCTTCTGCCAACATCTGCAATCTCTCTACAGATTGCCTGTCCTGAAAATTCTGTGCAGTGGAGTCAGAGACACT
Source organism: Sigmodon hispidus (assembly GCA_004025045.1). Taxonomy (NCBI): domain Eukaryota; kingdom Metazoa; phylum Chordata; class Mammalia; order Rodentia; family Cricetidae; genus Sigmodon; species Sigmodon hispidus. The sequence goes on from PVIH01005599.1 coordinate 116,743, forward strand.
GTCTTTCATGAGTGGCTTCTTTCACTTAGTTTACTTAACATGTTTTCAGGTTTCACCAATACTATAACATGCATCAATAATTCATTCCTAATAGACAAATACTATTCCATTATTGATATACTACACTTTATTTATCTATTAGTGAATAGGCATTTTAATTACTTCATAGCTGTTGTGCCTAAGACTTCTATAAACATTCATGTGCAAGTTTTGTTGTGAACATGTTTTTATTTACCTTGGACATATTAGAACTGCTGTGTAGCACAGTAAATCTCTATTAAATAAATACCAGACTATTTTTCCAAAGTGGTTTCATCATTTTATACTCCTGACAAAGTATAGTGAGATTTGATACCTACATATCTAATGATTTATATATTGATACATATTCGAGATGAAGTTCTTCCAATGCAAACCAAGCTAAACTTGAATTCACAAGCCTCTCTTCTTTGTCTCCCACAATAAGGGCCCTTAGTGTGCATTACCATACCTGAATAGTTTCTAACTCTGCCTGCTAATTAAATATAATTTTCATATTTACCTGCTATTTAAATATAATTTCTATCTTTACCTGCTATATAAATGTAACCAAGGACTGTGAGAAAAGTAAATACCTTCATCAAAATGATATTCACTATATATGAATAGTGGCCCATTTATTACAAAACTATTGAATGTTTTAACTGGAAAAAATAGTTATAAGTAAAGACATTTAAAATTTTTGAAAATTAAAATATAATTATGAAATAAAAATTAATCATAACCTTTACAGAAAGGGAATTTTAAATTTAATTTACCCGAGATATTAAAATTTTAATTTAGCTTAAACATGTGGCTGTAATGATTGCAACCGTTATTTCAAACACGGAACTGTGCATTTCAGGGCACACTACTGACTACCAATCAGTGAAAACAGCACAACAATTCATTACAATTATCCTGGGTCTGGGAATGACAAAAGAAAAGAACCCATGTCATGCACACTAATTGTAAAGAAAAAAAAAACAACAGCATAAGCTTCCATTCTACCGAGAGTAATTAGTCTAACAAACCAATGAATACAAAGTGAAAGTAATGTGGCAGAGAGAAGGTGTTTGAAATAGTTACCTCTCTATTAATATGTAAATATATATATATATAAATAAATGTTTATTAAAATAGGCAACAGATTAAAGATTATGTTTAACATAATGGCTGAAGTGCTACTTGAGGGTTTTAGTAAAATTCATTCCCATCCTCTGATGTAGCAAGTTTCTCTAAGTAACAACCAAGGAACTCCTATAAGGGGCCAGATTTGTTATCTCTCAAGAAACTCTCCAAATAGGTTACACTCCAAACAAAAGTTATTATTTCTTTGATACATACAGGTCCTATCTATCCACACACTGTAAGTAAAAAGAAGGCAATACAGGATCATGTTAAAAGCATACAAGTGTAGTATTTCTGGATTCATGTTTTAACTTTGCCATTACTAGAATCCTGACCTGAAGGAGGTCAATTAACGGCTCTGCCCCTCCATTTTCTCACCTGAAAAACAGGGGAACAATAATACCCAATTCTTAGGATTGTTGAGTGAAGGCATGCAAAAGCACTATCATCAACAGATTCCCCAAATGGTACAGTATGGTGGCTCTATCTATGCTATTACTAATGAGTTAATTGTTGACCCACTCAAGATATGCTCATTGTGTATCTTTATTTGGCAAAGTGCTTGATAGTACTAAAAGTTGTGAACAGATCTCCCTTCCCCCCTCAACAGATTTTTTAAAATATCCTTTTTAATCTCATAAAAATTTATAACATGGTGGCCCAATACTAAATATAAAATAGTATGTTTTTAAATAAAATGAATGCTAATATTTTAAAAAGGAATTCTAATGATTGGAAACAGGATAAATTACATTTCTCCATTTACTTGTAACTTTTGGTGTTATACTCAAAATACCCTTCACAGTAATACTATATAAATAATGAAAATTAGCAGACATTGGAGAGGGTTCCTTAATGTAAAAGTTCTAGTAACAGTAACATCCTTAAAAAATATTTACTAACAATTGTATAAGGGTCACATGAATATTACTATGAAACCTGAATGAAAGACACCAAAGAGGAAGAAAATCACTTGATATATTCTTAGATCTGGGAGTTTTAAGACAAAAGCTTTAAATCATTTCCAATTTAGTATATTATTTTAAACAATAACAACAAATTACTGGGTTTGAGTGCTTGGGATAGACACAGAGAAAAATGGAAAGCTTAAACTCAAATAAGGGGCAAAAGAAAACAGAAAACAACAGGGACAGATATGCATAAAATATGAGCTAATTAAAGATTTCTCCAAATTTATGTACTATAAAATGAAAATAAATTGACAGTGCAATAGTGATGTAAGAAATACTAGTAAAACAAGTAATATGGTAACACTTGAAATCAACCAGGAAAAAATAGTTAGGCCATAAGAAACTAAATGCTTGAGAAAAATCACCTGCCGCACACATCATAAACACTGAAGATGCTCATAATTTAAGTGAAATTATGGGCCAGTGGGGTAGCTCTATGAGTAAAGGAACTTTCCACCATGCCTGAGTTCAATCCCTGGAACCCAGATAGTAGAGAGAGAGTCAGGCAAGTTTTTCTCTGACCTGTACATGTACCATGGCTCATGTATGTGCATGTATATAAATAAATAAATAAATAAATAAATATCAATATATTTTAAAATTATAATTGAGGCACCATAAGATATAATACATATACTAATAAAAAATTTATTATTTAAAGCAAGTACTATATATACACCTTGTAGACTTTACATATGATCCTTTTTTGTTAGAAATCTTAGAATCTATAATATAGAAAATTAGTTATCTCTGCATGCTTATGTCCGTGGTATAGTAAATAAAAACATTACAGTGGGCTACCTTCTGCTTGTCTTTTAGATCATGGCTTTTCTGTTTCTAGGATATTTATTGGTTGACTGGGTGCTTAGATTTTTATTAGCTGAGATGAAGCACTGTATCATGGATCTATACCAACAGCACATTGGTGTTTGTTCCCTTCAATCAGCTATAGATTAAGAGCAGAAATAAAAAAGAGATGTGGCCACAATGGCACACACATGTAGTGTTGAAGGGGCTAAAAGGGGATCATGAAGCCACCCTGGGCCCTATAGAGAGATTCTGTCTCAAAACAAAAAAAGAAAAATAATGGGCATAGTGCTTGTAGTCCTAATCCTGTGAAACTGAGGGAGGAGGAACACAAAGTCAACAACACTAGCCTTGGCTACATAGTTCCAGGGCAATAGAAGCTACATATTAAGACCTTGACTCAAGAAAACCTAAACTAGTTCTTGTTCTGTCTGAAGCTCAGTCCCCATAGAGACTACCAGAGACAGAGATGTTTGAAATGTAACAGCAAGGTTTATTGTCAGTGAAACACAAGCCAGGCAGAGAGCATGTTCCACGCACCCGAGCTGAGCAAGAAAGAGCTGAGCACTCAATGGGCAAAAACTATAAGGCAGGGTTACTCGGGGACAAGGGTGCAAGTGTGCTGCTGATTGGCTCGTGCTTAGGGACTTTTTTACAGTTTAACATTCTAGGACCTCACCTGGGTGGGGTGGCCATTTTATTGCCTTAGAGTTGGATCATCTAGATGTCCTCAGATAGTGCTTAGCTTAGCTTGCTTTCTTGTGTATTTATTTATTTATTTGTTTGTTTATTTATTTATTTATTTACAGCTGGGCAAGCCCCTGCCAGGAAAGTGAAACTAAACTTTATTTTATTTTTATAATATAAAATGGGGGCATTTTGTTTGTTTGTTTTTTTACTTCTCAACCCCCAGAGAGACCACGGAGAAAGAGATGTCAATGCAAGCCAGGCAGGGAGCTTGTTCCATGCACCCGACATAGAGAGGCAAGGAAGAGCTGAGCACCCTAAATTACAAAAGCTTTTAAAAGGCAAAAACCACAAAGCAGGGTTACTTGGGGACAAGGGTGCAAGTGTGCTGCTGATTGGCTCCTGCTTAGAGACTTTTTACAGCTTAACACTCCTGGACCCTACCTGGGTGGGGTGGCCATTTTACTGCCTTAGGGTTACATCATCCAGGAGTCCTTAGATAGTGCTTAGCTTATTCTTTCTTGGAATTGGGCAAGACCCTGCCAGGAATGTGAAACTGAACTTTATTTTACTTTTATAATACAAAATGGAGGCACTTCTCTGGTTCTTCAGTTCTGCATGCTTTGTACTTGCATTTGCAGATTTAGCTCTCAGCTTCTTGCTTCTGATGACATGCTTTCCTCACTACAATGAATTCTTGCCTCTCTTTAATCATAAGCCCAAATAAACTCTGTGTGTGTGTGTGTGTGTGTGTGTGTGTTGTTTTATCACGGCAGTAGAAAAGTGATATAGAGAAGTTAGTACCAGAGAGTCAACTGTTGCTGTGAAGAACCCAATCAAGTGGTTTTTGAAGGATAGTGGAAATCTTGAAATCTTGGACTACAAAAGCAGATAAAGACTGTAAACAGGGTTAATGAGCCATTCTAGAGAGAGCTCAAAAGATAATATTGCTAAGGTCAATGCATGTCATGTAAGCCCAGCTTAAAAGATGTTTCAGAGGAGAACATTAGCAACTGGACTTATGGCCATTTGTGTGAAAGCTTGGCAAAGAATCAAACTGCTTTTTGTCCTTGTCCTAAGAACTTGCCCGAGGCAAAAATTAAAAGTAACTGACTAATCTCTTTAGTTGAAGCAATTTCAAAGCAGCATAATAATAAATTTGTGATGTGATTATTATTTTAAAATGCTTATTCCTTATTCTTGTCTACAATGAAAAAGAGAAAGTTGGATAAAAATAATGGAAAATGTACAGTTTGGAGAAGATCAGGAGATCCAGTGAAGCAGCCATCATTTGTGTTGAAAGAGATAGGGAAACTATCATTAAGAAGCAGCCACCTGCAGCGCCCCAGCGCACTCTGGAGCAGGGGCAGCTGAACTCTGCACCTGGCCACACCCGCAGCTCCTGCTGCTCAGGGAATCTACTAGGAGCCCTACTGCGACCCTGAACTGAGTGAACTGAGCAAACTAACTGCAGGGGTCTCTGAGGGGCGGATTCGAACCCTGACCAGAGCTCCTGCTGCTGCTGAGGGTATCTGCAAGGATCCCTACCGCGACCCCGAACTGAGTGAACTGAGCAAAC